>JAEOAE010002565.1:0-97500 GCA_036365155.1 Meriones psammophilus | reverse complement strand
TGTTCAATTAGTTTAACAGGAAAACTGAAAAGTGATATAACCCTAACCCTAATCCTAACCCTAACCCAAACCCTAACCCTAACCCTAACCCTAACCCTGTCACCAGAATCCTAACAGTAATCCTAACCCTAACCCATAACCCTAACCCTACCCCTAACCCTACCCTAACCCTAACCTTAACCCTTACTATAAACCCTAACTTGTTCCTAACAGGAACAAGTATCCAACTAAAGAATATAAACGCAAAGCACTAGTTTGTAAACTAAATCACATGTGTTTCACTCGCTCAATTAGGAGTACAGGAAAGCTGAAAAGTGATATGTCAAACTTTACAGCAAAGAAACAAGTTTTCATTGAAAGAACAGAAACACAAAGCACAACTTTGAAACTAATTCACATACCCTTCGCCTGTTCAATTATTATAACAGGAAAACTGAAAAGTGATATAACCCTAACCCTAACCCTATTCCTAACCCTAACCCTAACCCTAACTTGTTCCTAACAGGAACAAGTTACCAACAAATGAACATAAACGCAAAGCAATACTTTGTAAACTAAAACACTTGTGTCTCACTCGCTCAATTAGCAATACAGGAAAGCTGAAATGTGATATATCGCACTGTACAACACAGGAACAATTTTCGAACGAAAGAAGAGAAAAGCAAAGGACTACTTTTAAACAGAATCACATGAGTGTTGCTCACTCACTTAGGAATACAGGAAAACTGAAAAGTGTTATCTTGCACTGTACGGCATGGAAACAAGTTTCCATCGAAAGAACAGAAACACAAAGCACAACTTTGTAACCCAATTCCCATACGTGTCACCTGTTCAATTATTATAACAGGAAAACTGAAAAGTGATATATCGCACTGTACAGCACAAGAACAAGTTTCGAACGAAAGAACAGAAAAGCAAAGCACTACTTTGTAAACTCAATCACATGTGTGTCACTAGCTCAATTGGGAATACAGGAAAACTGAAAATTGTTATCTCGTGCTGTATGGCACAGAAACAAGTTTCCATCGAAAGAACAGAAACGCAAAGCACAACTTTGTAAACTAATTCACATATCTGTCGCCTGTTCAATTATTATAACAGGAAAACTGAAAAGTTATATATCCCTAACCCTAACCCTACCCCCCTAACCCTAACCCTCAACCTAACCCTAACATTAACCCTAACCCTAACCCTAACCCTAACCCTAACCCCTAACCCTAACTCTCCCACTTTAGAGCACAGAAAGTAGTTCCCAATGAAAGTACAGAAACGCAAAGCACAACTTTGGAAACTAAATCACATGTGTTTCACCCGTTCAATTAGGAATACAGGAAAACTGAAAAGTGATATCTCGCATTGTACCTCACACTAACAAGTTTCCAATGAAAGAACAGAAAGGTAAAGCACAACTTTGTAAACTATGTAACCTGTGTGTCCCCTGCACCGTTAGGAATACAAGAAAACTGAAAAGTGATATCTTCCACTTTAGAGCACAGAAAGAAGTTTGCAATGAACTAAAAGGAGGTTTGATGGTGTTCAATCAGAGGTTTGACCTCGTGCAGGAGCAAATTGATACCCTATGGCAAATCGCTCAATTTGGCTGTCAATGAACGTATGTTGGACTTTGTGTCACTAGCATACAACATGAGAACTTTCCCTGTGCTGCAAATCTGTCTAAACAATTGTCAAGCTATATTTTAGGTAATTGACTGAGAATTGATACTACGATGGACCAGCTGAGAGTGGCCATTGCCATGGTAAATTCTACCAGAGTGGACGCAGGACTAGCCACAGGAGTATCATCATGGATTGCTGCAGCCATGAATCATCTGAAGGAATGGGCGGGCATGGGAGTGCTAGCAGGCCTTCTGGTGTTGGTCACCTTGGTTTGCCTGTGGTATATATGCAAGATTAGAGTCTCACAACAGCGTAATGCAGCCATGACCATTCAGGCCTTTACAGCCATTGAAGCAGGACAGTCTCCCCAAGCATGGTTGGCTACCATAAAAAGCCAAAATATTACGCCAGGATGCGAGGCGAAGCACTGCACTCAGGGTCAGCCGCCTTGGGACCAGAGAAGAGCATGTCTGATTGCATGCGGGTTGATGCCCCAGGTCCCGCCTCTGAGAAAAAGGTATCGGACGGGTCTGATGCTCTTTGGGTGGATGACACCTAAATGAACATCAGTACAAAGTCCCAATTTATTTCTAATATCAGAGATCAGACCTCTACTCTTGCCTGATGCGTCCAAAACAAAAAGGGGGGACTGTAGAGAGCTGCGTAATGCCGCTCCTGAAAGATGGAGCTGGTTTCCGCCTTCCACCTTCCCGATGGTGAGTGCTCTCTGTCACAAACAACTCCACATTTGGCTAAGGCTGAGGATCTGGCTTGCTCCCATGGATGTGGACCTATCTGCATTGCCCACATGGCATACTGAGGTTGGCTGCCCAGAGGCTATTTAAAGATTTAAAGTGGGCTGGCTTTCCCCAGGGTCAGATGATTGTTCAAGGTTCCTAAATAAACTGCATTGAAAAAAAAAAAAAAAAAAAAAAAGAAGTTTGCAATGAATGAACAGAAAAGCAAAGCTCAACATTGGAAACTAAATCACATGTGTGTCACCTGTTCAATTAGGAATCCAGGAAAACTGAAAAGTGATATCTCACATTGTACCTCAGAGAACCAAGTTTCCAATGAAAGAAAAGAAATATAAAGCACAACTTTGCAAACTACTTAACATGTGTGTCGCCCGCTCAATTAGGAATACAGGAAAATTGAAAAGTGATATCTCCCACTGTAGTGCACAGAAAGATGATTCCAAAAAAAGAACAGAAATGTAAATCACAAGTTTGAAAACTAAGTAACATGTATGTAGCCCGTTCAATTAGAAATACAAGAAAACTGAAAAGTGATATCTCCCACTGTAGTGCATAGAAACAAGTTTCCAACAAAAGAATAGAAAGGCAAAGCACAACTTTTTAAACTAAATCACATTTGTGTTGCCCGCTCAATTAGGAATACAGGAAAACTGAATAGTGATATCTCCCACTTTAGAGCACAGAAAGAAGTTTCCAATGAAAGAACAGAAACGCAAAGCACAACTGTGGTAACTGAATCACATGTGTGTCACCAGTTCAATTAGGATTACATGAAAACTGAAAAATGATATCTCGCACTGTACCTCGAAGAAACAAGTTTCCAACGAAAGAACAGAAATATAAAGCACAACTTTGGAAACTAATTAACATGTGTGTCGCCTGTACAATTAGGAATACGGGAAAACTGAAAAGTGATATCTCCCACTTTAGATCAAAGAAAGAAGTTTCCAATGAAAGAACAGAAAGGCAAAGCACAACTTTGGAAACTAAATCACATGTGTGTCTCCCATTGACTTAGTTATACAGGAAAACTGAAAAGTGATATCTCCCACTGTAGTGCACAGAAAGAAGATTCCAACAAAAGAACACAAATGTAAAGCACAATTTTGTAAACTAGTTAACATGTGTGTCGTCCGTTCAATTAGGAATACAAGAAAACTGAAAAGTGATATCTTCCACTTTAGAGCACAGAAAGAAGTTTGCAATGAATGAACAGAAAAGCAAAGCACAACATTGGAAACTAAATCACATGTGTGTCACCTGTTCAATTAGGAATCCAGGAAAACTGAAAAGTGATATCTTGCATTGTACCACAGAGAAACAAGTTTCCAATGAAAGAAAAGAAATATAATGCACAACTTTGCAAACTACTTAACATGTGTGTCGCCTACTTAATTAGTAATACAGGAAAACTGAAAAGTGATATCTCCCACTGTAGTGCATAGAAACAAGTTTCCAACAAAAGAATAGAGAGGCAAAGCACAACTTTTTAAACTAAATCACATTTGTGTCGCCCGCTCAATTAGGAATACAGGAAAACTGAAAAGTGATATCTCCCACTTTAGAGCATAGAAAGAATTTTCCAATGAAAGAACAGAAATGCAAGCACAACTTTGGAAAATAAATCAAATGTGTGTCGCCTGCTCAAATAGCAATACAGGAAAATTGAAAAGTGATATCTTGCACTGTACTACTCACAGAAACAAGTTTTCAATGAAAGAACAGAAATGTAAAGCACAACTTTGTAAACTAAGTAACATGTGTGTCACCTGCACAATTAGGAATACAGGAAAACTGAAAAGTGATATCTTCCACTTTGGAGTACAGGAAGAAGTTTCAATGTAAGAACAGAAAGGTAAAGCACAACTTTGGAAACAAAATCACATGTGTGTTTCCCTGCTCCATTAGGAATACAGGAAAACTGAAAAGTGATATATCGCACCATACCGCAGAGGGAACATGTTTCAACGAAAGAACAGAAAATCAAAGTACTACTTTTAAAAAGGAATCACATGGGTGTCGCCGCTCAATTAGGAATACATGAAAACTGAAAAGTGTTATCTCAAGACTGTATGGCACAGAAACAAGTTTCCATCGAAAGAAACGCAGCACACAAGTTTGTAAACTAATTCATACGTGTCACCTGTTCAATTATTATAACAGGAAAACTGAAAAGTGATATAACCCTAACCCTAACCCTGTAACCCTAACACTGTAACCCTAACCCTAACCCTAACTCTAACACTAACCCCTAACCCTAACCCTAACCATAACCCTAACCCTAACCCTATAACCCTAACCCTGTAACCCTAACCCTAACCCTAACACTAACCCTAACCCCTAACCCTAACCCTCACCCTAACCCTAACCCTAACCCTAACCCTAACCCTAACCCTAACCCTAACCCTAACCCTAACCCTAACCTTAAAACTAACCCTAACTTGTTCCTAAAAGGAACAAGTTTCCAACGAAAGAACAGTAAAGCAAAGCACTACTTTCAAACGGAATCACATGTGTGTTGCTCGCTCAATTAGGAATACAGGAAAACTGAAAATATTATCTGGCACTGTACGGCACAGAAACAAGTTTCCATCGAAAGAACAGAAACGCAAAGCACAACTTTGTAAACTAATTCACATAAGTGTTTCCCGTTCAATTATGATAAAAGGAAAACTAAATAGTGATATATCACACTGTACAGCACAGAAAAAGTTTCCAACAGAAGAACAGAAACGCAAAGCACTTCTTTGTAAACGAAATCACATGTGTGTCGCTAGCTCTATTAGGAATACAGGAAATCTGAAAAGTGATATATTGAAATGTACAGCAAAGAAACAAGTTTTCATCGAAAGAACAGAAACACAAAGCACAACTTTGCAAACTAATTCACATACATTTCGACTGTTCAATTATTATAACAGGAAAACTTAAAAGTGATATAACCCTAACCATAACCCTAACCCCCTAACCCTAAACCTAACCCTAACCCTTACCTAACCCTAACTTGTTCCTAACAGGAACAAGTTTCCAACGAAAGAACATAAACGCAAAGCACTACTTTGTAAACTAAATCACATGTGTGCCAGTCGCTCAATTAGGAATACAGGAAAACTTAAAAGTGATATAATGCACTGTACACCACAGGAACAAGTTTCGAACAAAAGAACTCAAAAGCAAAGCACTACATTTAAACGGAATCACATGTGTTTCGCTCGCTCCATTAGGAATACAGGAAAACTGAAAAGTGTTATCTCGCAATGTACAGCACAGAAACAATTTTCCATCGGAAGAACAGAAACGCAAAGCAAAATTTTGTAAACTAATTCACATACGTGTCGCCCGTTCAATTATTATAACAGGAAAACTCAAAAGTGATATATCACACTGTACAGCACATAAACAAGTTTCCAACAGAAAAACAGAAACGCAAAGCACTACTTTCTAAACTAAATCACATGTGTGTAGCTCACTCAATTAGGAATACAGGGAAACTGAAAAGCGAAAAATCAAAATGTACGGCAAAGAAACAAGTTTTCATCGAAAGAACAGAAACGCAAAGCACAACTTTGTAAACTAATTCACATTCGTGTTGGCTGTTCAATTATTTTAACAGGAAAACTGAAAAGTGATATAACCCTAATCCTAAGCCTTACAATAACCCTAACCCTTTCCTCTAACCCTAAACCTAACCCTAACCCTAACCCTACCCTAACCCTAACCCTAACCCTAACCCTAACCCTAACCCTAACCCTAAAACCTAACCCTAACTTGTTCCTAACAGGATAAAGTTTCCAATGAAAGAATATAAACGCAAAGCACTACTTTGTCAACCAAATCACATGTGTGCCTCTTGCTCAATTAGGAATACAGGAAAACTGAAAAGTGAAATAATACACTGTACAGCACTGGAACAAGTTTCCAACAAAAGAACAGAAGAGCAAAGCACTACATTTAAACAGAATCACATGTGTGTCGCTCGCCCAATTAGGAATACAGGAAAACTGAAAAGTGATATAACGCACTGTACAGCACAGGAACAATTTTCTAATGAAAGAACAGAAAAGCAAAGCACTATATTTAAACAGAATCACATGTGTGTCGCACGCTCAATTAGGAATACAGGAAAACTGAAAAGTGTTATCTCGCACTGTATGGCAAAGAAACATGTTTCCATCGAAAGAACAGAAACGCAAAGCACAACTTTGTAAACGAATTCACATATGTGTCGCCCATTCAATTATTATAACAGGAAAACTGAAAAGTGATATATCACACTCTACAGCACAGAAACAAGTTTCCAACAGAAGAACAGAAACGCAAACACTATTTTGTGAACTAAATCACATGTGTGTCGCTCGCTCATATAGGAATACAGGAAAACTAAAAAGCGATATGTCGAAATGTACGGCAAAGAAACAAGTTTTCATCGAAAGAACAGAAACGCAAAACACAACTTTGTAAACTAATTCACATATGTGTACCCCGTTCAATTATTATAACAGGAAAACTGAAAATTGATATATCACACTGTACAGCACAGAAACAAGTTTTCAACAGAAGAACAGAAACACAAAGCACTACTTTCTAAACTATATCACATGTGTGTCGCTCACTCAATTAGGAATACAGGGAAACTGAAAAGTGAAAAATCGAAATGTATGGCAAAGAAACAAGTTTTCATCGAAAGAACAGAAACGCAAAGCACAACTTTGTAAACTAATTCACATTTGTTTTGCCTGTTCAATTATTATAACAGGAAAACTGAAAAGTGTTATAACCCTAACCCTAACCCTAAGCCCCTAACCCTAACCCCAACCCTCACACTAACCCTACCCTAACCCTAACCCTAACCCTAACCCTAACCCTAACCCTAACCCTAAACCTAACCCTAACTTGTTCGTAAGGAAAGAACAGAAACGCAAAGCACTACTTTGTAAACTAAATCACATGTGTGCCACTCGCTTAATTAGGAATACAGGAAAACTGAAAAGTGATATAACGCACTGTACAGCACAGGAACAAGTTCAAACAAAATAACAGAAAAGCAAGGTACTACTTTTAAACGGAATCACATGTGTGTCACTCGCTCAATTAGGAATACAGGAAAACTGAAAAGTGTTATCTCGCACCATAAGGCACAGGAACAAGTTTCCATCGAAAGAACAGAAACGCAAAGCACAACTTTGTAAACTAATTCACATTCGTGTCGCTTGTTCAATTATTATAACAGGAAAACTGAATAGTGATATAACCCTAACCCTAACCCTAAGCCATTAACCCTAACCCTAACCCTCCCTCTAACCCTAACCCTAACCCTAACCCTACCCTAACCCTAACCCTCCCTCTAACCCTAACCCTAACCCTAACCTTAACCCTAATCCTAACCCTAACTTGTTCCTGACAGGAACAAGTTTCCAACGAAAGAACAGAAACGCAATGCACTACTTTGTAAACTAAATCACATGTGTGCCACTCGCTCAATTAGGAATACAGAAAACTGAAAAGGGATATAACACATGTGAGTAACCAGCTAGTAAATTTACTAGCATTACAGCCTTGGGCAAAAAAATCAAGCCTCCCTGGGTGCCTGTGCCCGTTGATGCCCTCACGCTATAACTATCTTCAGACTGAAAAGGGATTTTGGAATTACAGCTGCCATTGTTACTGCCATCTCTTGGCAGCTGTTGGAGCTACCACCATGGCATTAGCCATGAGTCATACTGGGCAGACTGCTCAGACCCTGAATAACCTTATAGCCAATGTAGCTCATGCCTTAGATGTACAAAAAGGAATTAATGCTCAACTAAAAGGAGGTTTGATGGTATTTAATCAGAGGTTTGACCTCGTGCAGGAAAATTGATATCCTATGGCAAATTGCTCAACTTGGCTGTCAATGAAAGTATGTTGGACTTTGTGTCACTAACATACAACATGAGAATTTTCCCTGTGCTGCAAATCTGTCTAAACAATTGTCAAGCTGTATTTTAGGTAATTGGACTGGAGAATTCGATACTACGATGGACCAGCTGAGAGTGGCCATTGTCATGGTAAATTCTACCAGAATGGACGCAGGACTAGCCACAGGATTATCATCATGGATTGCTGCAGCCATGAATCATCTGAAGGAATGGGCGGGCATGGGAGCGTTAGCAGGCCTTCTGGTGTTGGTCACCTTGGTTTGCCTGTGGTATATATGCAAGATTAGAGTCTCACAACAGCGTAATGCAGCCATGACCATTCAGGCCTTTACAGCCATTGAAGCAGGACAGTTTCCCCAAGCATGGTTGGCTACCATAAAAAGGTAAAATGTTATGCTCAGGATGCGAGGCTAAGCACTGCACTCAGGGTCAGCCGCCTGGGACCCAGAGAAGAGCATGTCTGATTGCATGCGGGTTGATGCCCCAGGTCCCGCCTCTGAGAAAAAGGTTTCGGGAGGGTCTGATGCTCTTTGGGTGGATGACACCTAAATGAACATCAGTACAAAGTCCCAATTTATTTCTAATATCAGAGATCAGACCTCTACTCTTTCCTGATGCGTCCAAAACAAAAAGGGGGAACTGTAGAGAGCTGCGTAATGCCGCGCCTGAAAGATGGAGCTGGTTTCCGCCTTCCACCTTACAGATGGTGAGTGCTCTCTGTCACAAACAACTCCACATTTGGCTAAGGAAGAGGATCTGCCTTGCTTCCATGTATGTGGACCTATCTGCATTGCCCACGTGGCATGCTGGGGTTGGCTACCCAGAGGCTATTTAAAGTGGGCTGGCTTTCCCCAGGGTCAGATGATTGTTCAAGGTTCCTGAATAAACTGCATTGAAAAAAAATAAGATAAAGGATTAAAAAAAATTCAGAAACACATCAAAAACTTCAACCATCATGATCAACTAGGCTTCATCTGAGAAATTTAGGGATAATTCAATGTATATAATTCAATAAATATAAACCATCATATAACAGACTAAAATGCAAAACCCACATTGTCATCTAAAATTTTCTATGTAGCATATTATGATCTTCTAATAAGTTCCAGAAGATTTTAAAAATATTTTACTTGGTATGTTTAAAATATTGACATTATTCACTGTCTAATTTTAATAAATTTGAGTTAAGTGAATGAATAGAAACACAACCAATCAGAAGCATAGCTTTCCATTTTTAGATGTTGATATCAAACACATAGATAATACTACTATGCTCTGACCCTCTTACAGTGAGCCATGGATACTCCAATACTATAATTTCATATTTGGAGTTGTTACACAGGATGGTAAAGTTATATCCAACTTAGTTTCAAACTTAAAATTTGAGTACTTTAGATCACTGCCCAGTATACTCATAATTACATGGCATTGTGACAAGATATATATATATATATATATATATATATATATATATATATATATATATATATATATATAATGCAAACATGTGTATCTATATTTCAGTAAATATATATGAAGTAAAATAATATTATTAGTGGAATATGAAAATATGTATTTCACCTACTCAGATTTTCATGATGATCTGCATGTATTCATAAATATTAACATGACAGAGTTAGGCTTTGAGAAAATTGTAGAGACAGCATGGTAAATAGGTATGATAATGAGATAAGAATGCTAGAGGCAGGCTTCGGGAAAATTGTTTTCAATCTGACTTGTAAATTGGATTCATTTAAGGGATAAATTAGATTATGATAAGTTAAATGAGAACAAATCTCAAAAGTATTGAATGGTTGTAGCAAGTGACTGCATGAGGTAGATTAATTTTTAAAAATATGAAACATTAAAAAATATGAGTTATTTCCCTCAGAATGATCTTTTCTAGATCCCACCATTTGCCTGCAAATTTCATGATTTCCTCCTTTTTGATTGCTGAGTAGTATTCCATTGTATAAAAATACCACAATTTCTGTACCCATTCCTCCATTGATGGACAACTGGGTTGTTTCCAGTTTCCGGCTATTACAAATAAAGCTGCTATAAACGTGGTTAAAAAAAAAAAAAAAAGCAAAACAGAAATGCAAAGCACAGCATTGTAAACTAATTCACATACGTGTGTCCCGTTCAATTATTATAACAGGAAAAATAAAAGTGATATATCACACTGTACAGCACAGAAACAAGTTTCTAACACAAGAACAGAAACGCAAAGCACTACTTTGTAAAGTAAATCACATGTGTTTCGCTCGCTCAATTAGGAATATAGGAAAACTGAAAAGTGATGTATTGAAGTGTACTGCAAAGAAACAAGTTTTCATCGAAAGAACAGAAACACAAAGCACAACTTTGTAAACTAATTCATATACATCTCGCCTGTTTAATTATTATAACAGGAAAACTGAAAAGTGATATAACCCTAACCCTAACCATAACCAAAACCCTAACCCCTAAAACTAACCCTAACCCTAACCCTAACCCTAGCCCCTAACCCTAACCCTAACCCTAACCCTAACCCTAATGCTAACTTGTTACTAAAAGGAACAAATTTCCAACGAAAGAACATAAACGCAAAGCACAACTTTCTAAACTAAGTCACATGTCTGTCACTCGCTCAATTAGGAATACAGGAAAACTGAAAAGTGATATAACGCACTGTACAGCACAGGAACAATTTTTTAATGAAAGAACAGAAAAGCAAAGCATTATATTTAAACAGAATCACATGTGTGTCGCCGCTCAATTAGGAATACAGGAAAACTGAAAAGTGTTATCTCGCACTGTACTGCACAGAAACAAGTTTCAATCGAAAGAACAGAAACGCAAAGCACAACTTTGTGAACTAATTCACATACGTTTCACCTGTTCAATTATTATAACAGGAAAACTGAAAAGTGATATGTCACACTGTCCAGCACGGAAACAAGTTTCCAACAGAAGAACAGAAACGCAAAGCACTAATTTGTAAACTAAGTGACAAGTGTGTTGCTCGCTCAATTAGGAATACAGAGAAACTGAAAAGTGATATATTGAATTGTTCAGCACAGGAACAAGTTTCGAACCGAAGAAAAGAAAAGAAAAGCACTATTTTGTAAACTAAAGAACATGTGTGTCGCTCAAATATTAGGAATATAGGAAAACTGAAAAGTGAAATATCGCACCATACAGCACAGAAAAGAGTTTCCAATGAAAGAACAGAAAAGCAAAGCCCTACTTTTAATCGGAATCACATGTGTGTCGCTCGCTCAATTAGGAATACAGGAAAACTGAAAAGTATCATCTTTCCCTGTATGGCATGGAAAAAAGTTTCCATCGAAAGAACAGAAACACAAAGCACAACTTTGTAAACGAATTCACATACGTTTCGCCCGTTCAATTATTATAACAGGAAAACTGAAAAGTGATATATCACACTGTACAGCACAGAAACAAGTTTCCAACAGAAGAACAGAAACGCAAAGCACTATTTTGTGAACTAAATCACATGTGTGTTGCTCGCTCAAATAGGAATACAGGAAAACTAAAAAGCGATATATCGAATACTACGGCAAAGAAACAAGTTTTCATCGAAAGAACAGAAATGCAAAGCAGAGCTTTGTAAACTAATTCACATATGTGTCCCCCATTCAATTATTATAACAGGAAAACTGAAAAGTGATATATCACACTGTACAGCACAGAAACAAGTTTGAAACAGAAGAACAGAAACGCAAAGCACTACTTTCTAAACTAAATCACATGTGTGTCGCTCACTCAATTAGGAATAAAGGGAAACTGAAAAGCGATATATGGAAATTATAGCAAAGAAACAAGTTTTCATCAAAAGAACAGAAACGCAAAGCACAACTTTGTAAACTAATTCACATATGTGTGGCCCGTTCAATTATCATAACAGGAAAACTGAAAAGTGATATATCGAACTGTACAGCAAGGAACCAGTTTCCAACAGAAGATCAGAAACGCAAAGCACTACTTTGTAAAGTAAATCACATGTGTCACTCACTCAATTAGGAATACAGGGGAACTGAAAAGTGATATATCGCACTGGACAGCACAGGAACAAGTTTAGAGTGAAAGAACAGAAAAGCAAATCAGTACTTTTAAACGGAATCGCATGTGTGACTCTTGCTCAATTAGGATTATAGGAAAAATGAAAAGTGTTATCTCCCACCATAAGGCACAGAAACAAGTTTTCATCGAAAGAACAGAAACACAAAGCACAACTTTATAAACTCATTCACATACCTGTCGCCCCTTCAATTACTATAACAGGAAAACTGTAAATTGATATAACACTAGCCCTAACCCTAACCCTAACCGGTAACCCTAACACTAACCCTAACCCCTAACCATAACCCTAACACTAACCCTAACCCTACCCTAACCCTAACCCTAACTCTAACTGTAACCCTAACCCTAACCCTTACCCTAACCCCCTAACCCTAACCCTATGTCTAAGCCTAACCCTACCCTAACCCTAACCCTAACCCTAACTGTAACTCTAACCCTAACCCTAACCCTAACTTGTTCCTAACAGGAACAAGTTTCCAACAAATGAACAGAAAAGCATAGCACAACTTTATAAACTACAGTACATGTGTGTCGCTCACTCAATTAGGAATACAGAAAACTGAAAAGTGATATATCATAATGTACAGCACAGGAACAAGTTTCAAACAAAGAACAGAAAAGCAAAGCACTACATTGTAAACTAAATCACATTTGTGTCACTTGCTCAATTAGGAATACAGGAAAACTGAAAAGTGATATATTGAACTGTACATCAAAGAAACAAGTTTTCATCGAAAGAAGAGAAATGCAAAGCACAACTTTTTAAACTAATTCACATACGTGTAGCCTGTTGAATTATTATAACAGGAAAACTGAAAAGTGACATAACCCTAACCCTAACCCTAACACTAACCCTAACCCCTAACCCTAACCCTAACAATAACCCAAACCCTTACCCTAACCCTAACCCTAACCCTAACCCTAACCCTAACCCTAACCCTAACCCTAACCCTAACCCGAACCATAACCCTAACTTGTTCATAATAGGAACAAGTTTCCAACCCAAGAACATAAACGCAAAGCACTACTTTGTAAACTAAATCACATGTGTGTCGCTTGCTCAATTAGGAATACTGGAAAACTGAAAAGTGATATAGCACACTGTACAGCACAGGAACAAGTTTCCAACCAAAGAACAAAAAAGCAAAGCACTACTTTGTAAACTAATTCACATACGGGTCGCCTGTTCAATTATTATAACAGGAAAACTGAAAAGTGATATAACGCACTGTATAGCACAGGAACAAGTTTCCAAAGAATGAAAGAAAAGCAAAACACTACATTGTAAACTAAATCGCATGTGTGTCACTCACTCAATTAGGAATACAGGAAAAATGAAAAGTGATATATTGCACTGCACAGCACAGGAATAAGTTTCGAAAGAAAGAACAGAAAAGCAAAGCAGTACTTTGTAAACTAAATCACATGTGTGTCTCTCGCTCAATATGGAATACAGGAAAACTGAAAAGTGATATAATGCATTGTACAGCACAGGAACAATTTCCTAATGAAAGAACAGAAAAGCAAAGCACTATATTTAAACAGAATCACATGTGTGTCGCTCGCTCAATTAGGAATACAGGAAAACTGAAAAGTGATATAACGCACTGTGCAGCACAGGAACAATTTTTTATTGAAAGAACAGAAAAGCAAAGCATTATATTTAAACAGAATCACATGTGTGTCGTCGTTCGCTCAATTAGGAATACAGGAAAACTGAAAAGTGTTATCTCGCACTGTATGGCACAGAAAAAAAGTTTCCATCGAAGAACAGAACAGAAACGCAAAGCACAACTTTGTAAACTAATTCACATACGTGTTGCCCTTTCAATTATTATAATAGGAAAACTAAAAAGTGATATATCACACTGTACAGCACAGAAACAAGTTTCCAACAGTAGAACAGAAACGCAAAAACACTACTTTGAAAACTAAATCACATGTGTGTCGCTTGCTCAATTAGGAATATAGGAAAACTGAAAACTGATATGTCGCACTGTACAGTACAGGAACAAGTTTCCAACAAAAAAACAGAAGAGCAAAGCACTACTTTTAAACGGAATCACATGTGTGTCGCTTGCTCCATTAGGAATATAGGAACACTGAAAACTGTTATCTCACACTGTACAGCACAGAAACAAGTTTCCAACGAAAGAACAGAAACAAAAGCACAACTTTGTAAACTAATTCACACACGTGTTCGCCCTTCAATTATTATAACAGGAAAACTGTAAAGTGATATAACCCTAGCACTAACCTAACCCTAACCGTAACCCTAACACTAACCCTAAACCCTAACCATAACCCTAACACTAACCCTAACCCTACCCTAACCCCAACCCTAACCCTAACTGTAACCCTAACCCTAACCCTAACCCTAACCCTAACCCCCTAACCCTAACCCTAAGCCTAAGCCTAACCCTAACCCTAACCCTAACCCTAACCCTAACCCTAACCCTAACTGTAACTCTAACCTAACCTAACCCTAACTTGTTGTTCCTAACAGGAACAAGTTTCCAACAAATGAACAGAAAAGCACAGCACAACTTTATAAACTACAGTACATGTGTGTCGCTCACTCAATTAGGAATACAGAAAACTGAATAGTGATATATCACACTGTACAGCACAGGAACAAGTTTCAAACAAAAGAACAGAAAAGCAAAGCACTACTTTGTAAACTAAATCACATTTGTGTCACTTGCCTCAATTAGGAATACAGGAAAACTGAAAAGTGATATATCGAAATGTACATCAAAGAAACAAGTTTTCATCGAAAGAAGAGAAATGCAAACCACAACTTTTTAAACTAATTCACATACGTGTAGCCTGTTCAATTATTATAACAGGAAAACTGAAAAGTGACATAACCCTAACTCTAACCCTAACACTAACCCTAACCCCTAACCCTAACCCTAACCATAACCCAAACCCTAACCCTAACCCTAAACCCTAACCAGAACCATAACCTAACTTGTTCCTAATAGGAACAAGTTTCCAACAAGAACATAAACGCAAAGCACTACTTTGTAAACTAAATCACATGTGTGTCCCTTGCTCAATTAGGAATACTGGAAAACTGAAAAGTGATATATATCGCACTGTACAGCAGAGGAAAAAGTTTCCAACCAAAGAACAAAAAAGCAAAGCACTATTTTGTAAACTAAGTCACGTACGTGTCGCCTGTTCAATTATTATAACAGGAAAACTGAAAACTGATATAACGCACTGTATAGCACAGGAACAAGTTTCTAAAGAATGAACAGAAAAGCAAAACACTACGTTGTAAACTAAATCACATGTGTGTCACTCACTCAATTAGGAATACAGGAAAAATGAAAAGTGATATATTGCACTGCACAGCACAGGAATAAGTTTCGAACGAAAGAACAGAAAAGCAAAGCAGTACTTTGTAAACTAAATCACATGTGTGTCTCTCGCTCAATATGGAATACAGGAAAACCGAAAAGAGATGTATCGCACTGTAGAGCACAGGAACATGTTTCTATGAAAGAACAGAAACGTAAAGCACAACTTTGTGAATTAATTCACATACGTGTCGCCCGTTCAATTATCATAACAGGAAAACTGAAAAGTGATATATCGAACTGTACAGCAAGGAACAATTTTCAAACAGAAGATCAGAAACGCAAAAGCACTACTTTGTAAAGTAAATCACATGTGTCGCTCACTTAATTAGGAATACAGGGAAACTGAAAAGTGATATATCGCACTGGACAGCACAGGAACAAGTTTAGAACGAAAGAACAGTAAAGCAAATCACTACTTTTAAACGGAATCACATGTGTGTCACTTGCTCAATTAGGAATACAGGAAAAATGAAAAGTGTTATCTCGCACCGTAAGGCACAGAAACAAGTTTTCATCGAAAGAACAGAAACACAAAGCACAACTTTATAAACTAATTCACATACCTGTCGCCCCTTCAATTATTATAACAGGAAAACTGTAAAGTGATATAACCCTAGCCCTAACCTAACCCTAACCGTAACCCTAACACTAACCCTAAACCCTAACCATAACCCTAACTCTAAACCTAACCCTACCCTAACCCTAACCCTAACCCTAACTGTAACCTAACCCTAACCTAACCCTAACCCTAACCCTAACCCCTAACCCTAACCCTAAGCCTAAGCCTAACCCTACCCTAACCCTAACCCTAACCCTAACTGTAACTCTAACCTAACCTAACTCTAACCCTAACTTGTTCCTAACAGGAACAAGTTTCCAACAAATGAACAGAAAAGCACAGCACAACTTTATAAACTACAGTACATGTTTGTCGCTCACTCAATTAGGAATACAGAAAACTGAAAAGTGATATATCACACTGTACAGCACAGGAACAAGTTTCAAACAAAAGAACAGAAAACAAAGCACTACTTTGTAAACTAAATCACATTTGTGTCACTTGCTCAATTAGGAATACATGAAAACTGAAAAGTGATATATCAAACTTACAGCAAAGAAACAATTTTCCATCGAAAGAACAGAAATGCAAAGCACAACTTTGTAAACTAATTCACATATGTGTCGCTTGTTCAATTATTTTAACAGGAAAACTGAAAAGTGATATAAACCTAACCTAACCTAACCCTAACCTAACCTAACTCTAACCCTACCATAACCCTAACTAATCCTAACCTGTAACCTAACCCTACCCTAACCCCCTAACCCCCCCCTATAACCTAACCTTTAAACTTTCCTAACAGGAACAAGTTTCCAACCTATAAATACACTAGTTTGTAAAACCACATGTAACTCAATTAACCCTACCCAGCAAAAAACCATCTAGAAACCCTAACCCTAACCAATTATTATAACAGGAAATTTGAAAAGTGATATAACCTAACCCTAACCTAATCCTAACCTAACCTAACCCTAACTTGTTCCTAACAGGAACAAGTTTCCAACGAATGAACATAAAAATAAAAACTACTACTTTGTAAACTAAATCACTTGTGTGTCACTCGCTCAATTAGCAATACAGGAAAGCTGAAATGTGATATACCGCACTGTACAGCACAGGAACAAGTTTCGAACGAAAGAAGAGAAAAGCAAAGGCCTACTTTTAAACGGAATCAAATGAGTGCTGCTCGCTCACTTAGGAATACAGGAAAACTGAAAAGTGTTATCTTGCACTGTATGGCATGGAAAAAAGTTTCCATCGAAAGAACAGAAACACAAAGCACAAATTTGTAAACGAATTCACATACGTGTCGCCCGTTCAATTATTATAACAGGAAAACTGAAAAGTGATATATCCCTAACCCTAACCCTAACCCCCTAATCCTAACCCTAACCCTCACCCTAACCCTAACCCTAAACCCTAACCCTAATCCTCCCACTTTAGAGCACAGAAAGTAGTTCCCAATGAAAGTACAGAAACGGAAAGCACAACATTAGAAACTACATCACATGTGTGTCACCTGCACAATTAGGAATACAGGAAAACTAAAAAGTGATATCTCCCATTTCAGAGCACAGAAAGAAGTTTCCAATGAAAGAACAGAAACGCAAAGCACAACTTTGGAAACTAAATCACATGTGTGTCACCTGCACAATTAGGAATACAGGAAAACTGAAAAGTGATATCTCACACTGTACCTCACAGAAACAAGTTTCCAATGAAAGAACAGAAATGTAAAGCACAAATTTATATTCTAAGTAAGATGTGTATAGCCCTCTCAATTAGGAATACAGAAAAACTGAAAAGTGATATCTTGCACTGTAGTGCAAAGAAACAAGTTTCCACCAAAAGAATAGAAAGGAAAGTCACAACTTTGTAAACTAAATCACATTTGTGTCGCCCGTTCCATTAGGAATACAGGAAAACTGAAGAGTGATATCTTGCAGTGTAGCACGCAGAAACAAGTTTCCAACGAAAAGAAGAGAAATGTAAAAAGTACAAATTTGTAAACTAAGTAACATGAGTGTTGCCCGTTCAATTAGGAATACAGCAAAACTGAAAAGTTATATCTCCCACTGTAGAAAACAGAAACATGTTTCCACCAAAAAAATAGAAAGGAAATTCACAACTTTGTACACTAAATCACATTTGTGTTGCTCGTTCAATTAGGAATACAGGAAAACTGAAAAGTGATACCTCCCACTTTAGAGCACAGAAAGAAGTTCCCAATGAAAGAACATAAACACAAAGGAGAGCTTTGGAAAATAAATCACATCTGTTTCATCCTTTCAATTAGGAATACAGGAAAACTGAAAAGTAATATCTTGCACTGTATCTCACAAAAACAATTTTCCAACGAAAGAAGAGAAATGTAAAGTACAAATTTGTAAACTAAGTAACATGAGTGTCGCCCGCACAATTAGGATAACAGGAAAACGGAAAAGTGATATCTGGCACTGTACCTCACAGAAACAAGTTTCCAATGAAAGAACAGAAATGTAAAGCACAACTTTGTAATCTAAGTAAGATGTTTATAGCCCTTTCAATTAGGAATACAGGAAAAAATGAAAAGTGATATCTCCTATTTTAGAGCACAGAAAGAAGTTTCCAATAAAAGAACAGAAACGAAAAGCACAACTTTGGAAACTAAATCACATGTGTGTCACCCGTTGAATTAGGAATACAGGAAAACTGAAAAGTGATATCTCACATTGTACCTCAGAGAAACAAGTTTCCAATGAAAGAAAAGAAATATAAAGCACAACTTTGCAAACTAAGTAACATGTGTGTCATACTTTCAATTAGGAATACAGGAAAACTGAAAAGTGATATGTCCCACTGTAGTGCACAGAAACAAGTTTCAAAACAAAAGAATAGTAAGGAAAGTCACAACTTTGTAAACTAAATCAAATTAGTGTTGCCCGCTAAATTAGGAATACAGGAAAACTGAAAAGTGATATCTCCCACTTGAGAGCACAGAAAGAAGTTTCCATCGAAAATACAGAAATGTAAAGCACAACTTTGTAAACTAAGTAACATGTGTGTCGACCATTCCATTAGGAATACAGGAAAACTGAAGAGTGATATCTTGCAGTGTAGCACACAGAAACAAGTTTCCAATGAAAGAAGAGAAATGTAATGTACAAATTTGTAAACTAAGTAACATGAGTGTTGCCCGTTCAATTAGGAATACAGGAAAACTGAAAAGTGATATCTCCCACTTTAGAGCACAGAAAGAAGTTCCCAATGAAAGAACATAAACACAAAGCAGAGCTTTGGAAAATAAATCACATCTGTGTCGCACTTTCAAATAGGAATACAGAAAAACTGAAAAGTGATATCTTGCACTGTATTGCACAGAAAAAAGTTTCCAGCAAAAAAATAGAAAGGAAAGTAACAACTTTGTAAACTAAATCACATTTGTGTCGACCGTTCAATTAGGAATACAGGAAAACTAAAAAGTGATATCTCCCACTTTAGAGCACAGAAATAAGTTCCCAATGAAAGAACAGAAATGTAAAGCACAACTTTGTAATCTAAGTAAGATGTGTATAGCCCTCTCAATTAGGAATACAGGAAAACTGAAAAGTGATATCTCCCACTTGAGAGCACAGAAAGAAGTTTCCATCGAAAATACAGAAATGTAAAGCACAACTTTGTAAACTAAGTAACATGTGTGTCAACCGTTCAATTAGGAATAGAGGAAAACTGAAAAGTGACATCTTGCACTGTACCCCACAGAAACAAGTTTCCAAAGAAAGAAGAGAAATGTAAAGCGCAAATTTGTAAACTAAGTAACATGTATGTTGCCCGTTCAATTAGGAATACAAGAAAACTGAAAAGTGATATCTCCCACTGTAGTGCACAGAAACGAGTTTCCATCAAAAGAATAGAAAGGCAAAGCACAACTTTGTAAACTAAATCACATTTGTGTCGCCCGCTCAATTAGGAATACAGGAAAATTGAAAAGTGATATCTCCCAATTTAGAGCACAGAAAGAAGTTTCAATAAAAGAACAGAAACATAAAAGCACAGCTTTGGAAACTACATCACATGTGTGTCACCCGTTCAAATAGGAATACAGGAAAACTGAAAAGTGATATCTTGCACTGTACCTCACAGAAACAAGTTTCCAATGAAAGAACAGAAATGTAAAGCACAACTTTTTAAACTAAGTAACATGTGTGTCACCTGCACAATTAGGAATACAGGAAAATTGAAAAGTGATATCTTCCACTTTGGAGTACAGGAAGAAGTTTTCAATGTAAGAATAGAAAGGTAAAGCACAACTTTGGAAACTAAATCACATGTGTGTTGCCAGTTCCATTAGGAATACAGGAAAACTGAAAAGTGATATCTCCCACTTGAGAGCACAGAAAGAAGTTTCCAACGAAAATACAGTAATGTAAAGCACAAGTTTGTAAACTAAGTAACATGTGTGTCATCCGTTTAATTAGGAATACAGGAAAACGGAAAAGTCATATCTCCCACTGTAGTGCACAGAATCAAGTTTCTACCAAAAGAATAGAAAGGAAAGTCACAACTTTGTAAACTAAATCACATTTGTGTCGCCCTTTCAATCAGGAATACAGGAAAACTGAAAAGTGATATCTCCCACTTTAGAGCACAGAAAGAATTTTCCAATGAAAGAATATAAACGCAAAGGAGAGCTTTGGAAAATAAATCACATCTGTGTCGCCCCTTCAATTTGGGTACAGGAAAACTGAAAAGTGATATCTCCCACTGTACCTCACATAAACAAGTTTCCAATGAAAGAACAGAAATGTAAAGCACAACTTTGTAAACTAAGTAACATGTATGTTGCCCATTCAAGTAGGAATACGGGAAAAATGAAAAGTTATATCTCCCACTGTAGTGCACACAAAAATAAGTTTCCAACAAAGAACAGGAAGGCAAAGCACAACTTTGTAAATTAAATCACATCTGTGCCACCCGTTTAATTAGGAATACAGGAAAACTGAAAAGTGACATCTCAAGACTGTACCACACAGAAACAAGTTTCCAACGAAAGAAGAGAAATGTAAAGCACAACTTTTTAACTAAGTAACGTGTTTTTCGCCTGCACAATTAGGAATACAGGAAAACTGAAAAGTTATAACTCCCACTGTAGTACACAGAAATAAGTTTCCAACAAAAGAACAAAAAGGCAAAGCACAACTTTGAAAATTAAATCACATGTCTGTCGCCCGATCAATTAGGAATACAGGAAAACTGAAAAGTGAAATATCTCCCACTGTAGTGCACAGAAAGAAGTTTCCAACAAAAAACAGAAAGGCAAAGCAAAACTTTGTAAACTAAATCACATTTGTGTCACCTGTTCCATTAGGAATACAGGAAAACTGAAAAGTGATATCTCCCACTTGAGAGCACAGAAACAAGTTTCCAACAAAAAGAATAGAAAGGCAAATCACAACTTTGTAAACTAAATCACATGTGTGTCACCCTTTCAATTAAGAATACAGAAAAACTGAAAAGTGATATCTCACACTGTACCTCACAAAAAACCAGATTCCAACGAAAGAACAGAAATGTAAAGCACAACTTTGTAAACTAAGTAACATGTGTGTCGCCTGCACCATTAGGAATACAGGAAAACTGAAGAGTGATATCTTCCATTTTAGAGCACAGAAAGAAGTTTCCAATGAAAGAGAAGAAACACAAATCACAACTTTGGAAACTAAATCACATGTGTGTCACCCGTTCAATTAAGAATACAGGAAAACTGGAAAAGTGTTATCTCCCACTGTACCTCACAGAAACAAGTTTCCAAGGATAGAACAGAAATATAAAGCACAACTGTGTAAACTAAGTAACAAGTGTGTTGCCCGCTCAATTAGGAATACAGGAAAACTGAAAAGTGATATCTTGCACTGTACCTCACAGAAACAAGTTTCCAATGAAAGAACAGAAAGGCAAAGCACAACTTTGGAAACTAAATCACATGTGTGTCGCCTGTTCAATTAGGAATACAGGAAATCTAAAAAGTGATATCTCCCAATGTACCTCACAGAAACAAGTTTCTCAAGAAAGAACAGAAACTCAAAGCACAACTTTGGAAACTAAATTACATGTGTGTTGCCCATTCAATTAGAAATACAGGAAAACTGAAAATTGATATCTTCCACTGTACCTCACAGAAACAAGTTTCCAATGAAAGAACAGAAATGTAAAGCACAACTTTATAAACTAAATAACATGTGTGTCGCCTGCACAATTAGGAATTAGGGAAAACTGAAAAGTGATATCTTCCATGTTAGAGCACAGAAAGAAGTTTCCAATGAAAGAACAGAAATGCAAAAAGCACAACTTTGTAAACTAAATCACATGTGTGTCGCCTGTTCAATTAGGATTACATGAAAACTGAAAAGTGATATCTCACAATGAACCTCACAGAAACAAGTTTCCAACTAAACAACAAAACAGAAATGTAAAGCACAAACTTTGTAAAACTAAGTAAAATGTGTTTTGCCAGTTCAATTAGGAATACAAACAAACTTAAAAGTGAAATCCCACACAGTACCACACAGAAAAAAAGTTTCCAACAAAAGAACAGAAAAGCAAAACACAACTTTGTAAACTAAATATCATTTGTGTTCCCTGCTCATTTAGGAATACAGGAAAACTGAAAAGTGATATTTCCCACTTTAGAGCACAGAAAGAATTTTCCAATGAAAGAACAGAAACATAAAGCACAACTTTAAACTAAATCACATGTGTGTCGCCCGTTCAATTAGGAATATAGGAAAACTAAAAGTTATATCTTGCCCTGTACCTCACAGAAACAAGTTTCCAACGAAGGAACAGTAATGTAAAGCACAACTTTTAAAATAAGTGACATGTGTGTTGCCCACTAAATTAGGAATACAAGAAAACGGAAAAGTGATATCTCCCACTGTAGTGCACAGAAACAAGTTTCCAACGAAAAAACAGAAATGTAAAGCACAAGTTTGTAAACTAAGTAACATGTGTGTCTCCTGCACAATTAGGAATACAGGAAAACTGAAAAGTGATATCTTGCACTGTACCTCACAGAAACAAGTTTCCAATGAAAGAACAGAAAGGCAAAGCACAACTTTGGAAACTAAATCACATGTGTGTCGCCTGTTCAATTAAGAATACAGGAAATCTAAAAAGTGATATCTCCCAATGTACCTCACAGAAAAAGGTTTCTCAAGAAAGAACAGAAATGTAAAGCACAACTTTGTTAACTAAATAACATGTGTGTTGCCTGCACAATTAGGAATATAGGAAAACTGAAATGTGATATCTTCCGATTTAGAGCACAGAAAGAAGTTTCCAATGAAAGAACAGCAACTCAAAGCACAACTTTGGAAACTAAATTACATGTGTGTCGCCCATTCAATTATAAATACAGGAAAACTGAAAAGTGATATCTTCCACGTTAGAGCACAGAAAGAAGTTTCCAACAAAAGAACAGAATGGCAAAGCACAACTTTGTAAACTAAATCACATGTGTGTCGCCCGTTTAATTAGAATTACATGAAAACTGAAAAGTGATATCTCACACTGAACCTCACAGAAACAAGTTTCCAACTAAACAACAGAAATGTAAAGCACAACTTTGTAAACTAAGTAAAATGTGTTTTGCCAGTTCAATTAGGAATACAAACAAACTTAAAAGTGAAATCTCACACAGTACCACACAGAAAAAAGTTTCCAACAAAAGAACAGAAAAGCAAAGCACAACTTTGTAAACTAAATATCATTTGTGTTCCCCACTCTTTTAGGAATATAGGAAAACTGAAAAGTGATATTTCCCACTTTAGAGCACAGAAAGAATTTTCCAATGAAAGAACAGAAACGCAAAGCACAACTTTGGAAACTAAATCACATGTGTGTCGCCCGTTCAATTAGGAATACAGGAAAACTAAAAAGTGGTATCTTACCCTGTACCTCACAGAAACAAGTTTCCAATGAAAGAAGAGTAATGTAAAGCACAACTTTTAAAATAGGTGACATGTGTGTTGCCCGCTCAAATAGGAATACAGAAAAACTGAAAAGTGATATCTCCCACTGTAGTGCACAGAAACAAGTTTCCAACGAAAGAAGCCAAAAGCAAAGCACTACTTTTAAACGGAATCACATGTGTGTTGCTTGCTCAATTAGGAATACAGGAAAACTGAAAAGTGTTATCCCGCACTGTAGGGCACAGAAACAAGTTTCCATCGAAAGAACAGAAACGCAAACACAACATTGAAAACTAATTCACATATGTGTCGCCCGTTCAATGGAGAAAGGGGAACCCTCCTCCATTGCTGGTGGGAATGTAATCTGGTACAACCACTTTGGAAGTCAATCTGGCGCTTTCTCAGACAATTAGGAATAGCGCTTCCTCAAGATTCAGCTATACCACTGCTAGGCATATACCCAAAATTTGCTTAAGTATACAATAAGGACATTTGCTCAACCATGTTTGTAGCAGCTTTATTTGTAATAGCCAGAACCTGGAAACAACCCAGATGTCCATCAACGGAGGAATGGATACAGAAATTGTGGTATTTCTACACAATGGAATACTACTCAGCAATCAAAAAGGAGGAAATAATGAAATTTGCAGGCAAATGGTGGGATCTAGAAAAGATCATTCTGAGTGAAGTATCCCAGAAGGAGAAAGACAAACATGGAATATATTAAACATATAGACCTAAAAGATAGGATAAACGTAATGAAATCTAAAGAAGATAATCAAGAAACCAGACACGGGGTATGATGATCTATCCTCATTTAGAAAGACAAATGGGATATGCATTGAACGTATGACAGGAGTCTACCGCAGAAAGCATCTGAAAGACTCTACCGAGCAGTGCTCCAAAATAGATACTAAGACTCACAACCAAACCTTCGGCAGAGTGCAGGGAATCATATGAAAGAAGGGGAGTTTGATGTGGAAAGGATAGGAGCTCCACAAGGACCAAACGTATCTGGGCACAGGGTCTTTTCTGAGATGGACACTTAACCAAAGTCCATGAGAGGATAAAATCTAGAACCTCTGCTCAGATGTGACCCGTGATAGCTCAGTAATCAATTGGTTTCCCACAGTAAGGAGAACAAGGACTATTTCTAACATGAACTCAATGACTGGCTCTTTGACCTCCCCACCTCCCAAGGGAGGAGCAGTACTGGTAGGCCACAGAGGAGAACTTTGCAGCCAGTCCGGAAAATACCTGACAAAAGCGAGTCATATGAAAGGGGGAGGAGGTCCTCCCTATTACTGGACTTGGAAAGGGACAGGGAGGAGATGAGGGAGGGAGGGTGGGATTGGGGAGGGAATGAGGATACAGCTGGGATACAGAATTAACAAAATGTAACTAATGAGAAAAATAAAATTATGGAGAAAAAATAAAAAAATAAAAAAATAAAACTAATTCACATACGTGATGCCTGTTCAATTATTATAACAGGAAAACTGAAAGGTGATATAAACCTAACCCTAACCTTAACCCCGTAACACTAACCCTAACCCTAACACTAACCCTAACCCTAACCCCTAACCCTAACCCTAACCATAACCCTAACCCTAACACTAACCCTACCATAACACTAACCCTAACCCTAACCCTGAACCTAAACCTAATCCTAAGCCTAACCCTAACTTGTTCCTAGAACATAAATGAAAAGCACTACTTTGTAAACTAAATCACATATGTGTCACTCGCTCAATTAGGAATACAGGAAAACGGAAAAGTGATATAATGCACTGTACAGCACAGGAATAAGTTTCCGAACGAAAGAACAGAAAAGCAAAGCACAACTTTGTAAACTAATTCACATATGTGTCTCCCGTTCAATTATTTTAACAGGAAAACTGAAAAGTGATATAACCCTAACCCAAACCCTGTAACCCTAACCCTAACGCTAAACTTAAACCCAAACACTTACCCTAACCGTAACTCTAACCCTACTCTAACCCTAACCCTAAACCTAACCCGAAACCTAATCCTAACTTGTTCCTAACAGGAACAAGGTTCCAACAAAAGAAAAAAAACGCAAAGCACGACTTTGTAAACTAAATCACAGGTGTGTGGCTCCCTCAATTAGGAATACAGGAAAACTGAAAAGTGACATATCACATTGTACAGCACCGGAACAAGTTGCAAATGAAAGAACAGAGAAGCAAAGCACTACTTTGTAGACTAAATCGCATGTGTGTCACTTGCACAATTATTAATACAGGAAAACTGAAAAGTGATATATTGCACCATACAGCACAGGAACAAGTTTCCAACAAAAGAACAGAAAAGAAAGGCATTATTTTAAACGGAATCACATGTGTGTCGCTCGCTCAATTAGGAATACAGGAAAACTGAAAAGTGTTATCTCGCACTGTATGGCAAAGAAAGAAGTTTCCATCGAAGGAACAGAAATAAAAAGCACAACTTTGTAAACTAATTCACATAAGTGTCGCCTGTTCAATTAGTATAACAGAAAAACGGAAAAGTGATATAACCCTAACCCTAACCTTAACCCTAACGCCATAACCCTAACCCTAACCGTAACACTAACCATAACCCTTAATCCTAACCGTAACCATAACCCTAACCCTAACCCTACCCTAACCCTAATACTAAATCTAACCCTCACCCTAACCCTAACTTGGTCCTAACAGGAACAAGTTTCCAACAAAAGAACATAAACACAAAGCACTACTTTGTAAACTAAATCACATGTGTGTCACTTGCTCATTTAGGAATACAGGAAAACTGTAAAGTGATATAACGCACTGTTCAGCACAGGATCAAGTTTCGAACGAAAGAACAGAAAAGCAAAGCACTACTTTTAAACGGAATCACATGTGTGTCGCTCGCTCAATTAGGAATACAGGAAAACGGAAAAGTGTTATCTCGCACTGTATGGCACAGAAACAAGTTTTCATCGGAAGAACAGAAACACAAAGCACAACTTTATAAACTAATTCATATGCATGTCGCCTTCAATTATTATAACAGGAAAACTGAAAAGTGATATAACCCTAGCCCTAACCATAACCCTAACCCCCAAACGCTAACTCTAACCCTAACCCTAAACCCCTATCCCTAACCCTAACCTTAACCCTGACCCTAACCCTAACCTAACCATAACCCTAACCCCTAAACCTAACCCTAACACTAACCCTAACGCTAACCCCGTAACCCTAACCCTAACACCAACCCTTACCTCTAACCCTAATCCTGACCATAATCCTAAACCTAAACCTAACCCTAACCCTAACCCTAACTTAACCCTAACCCTAACCCTAAAACCTAACCTTAACCCTAACCCTAACTTGGTCCTAACAGGATCAAGTTTCCAAAGAAACATAAACACAAAGCACAACTTTGTAAACTGAATCACATGTGTGTCACTCGCTCAATTAGGAATACAGGAAAACAGAAGAGTGATATAACACACTGTACAGCACAGGAACAAGTTTCCAACAAAAGAACAGAAAAGCAAAGCACTACTTTGTAAAATAAATTACATGTGTGTCGCTCGTTCAATTAGGAATACAGGAAAACTGAAAAGTGATATACCGCACTATAGAGAACAGGACCAAGTCTCCAACGAAAAGAACAGAAAAGCAAAGCACTACATTGTAAACTAAATCACATGTGTGTCGCTCGCTCAATTAGGAATACAAGAAAACTGCAAAGTGATATATCGCACTGTGCAACACAGGAACAAGTTTCCAACAAAGAACAGAAAAGCAAAGCACTACTTTCTAAACAGAATCACATGTGTGTCGCTTGCTCAATTTGGAATACAGGAAAACGGAAAAGTGTTATCTCGCACTGTACAGCACAGAAACAATTTTCCATCGAAAGAACAGAAACATAAAGCACAACTTCATAAACTAATTCACATACTTGTCTCTTGTTCAATTATTATAACAAGAAAACTGAAAAGTGATATATCGCACTGTACAGCACAGAAACAAGTTTGCAACAGAAGAACAGAAAGGCAAACCACTACATTGTAAACAAAATCACATATGTGTCGCTCGCTCAATTAGGAATACAGGAAAACTGAAAAGGGATATATCACACTCTACAGCACAGGAACAAGTTTCCAAGAAAGAATAGAAAAGCAAAGCACTACTTTGTAAACTAAATCACCTGTGCATCGCTCGCTCAATTAGGAATACAGGAAAACTGAAAAGTGTTATCTCACACTGTACAGCACAGAAACAAGTTTTCATCGAAAGAACAGAAACACAAAGCACAACTTTGTAAACTAATTCAAATACGTGTCGCCTGTGCAATTATTGTAACAGGGAAACTGAAAAGTGATATAACCCTAACCCTACCCCTAAATCTAACCCTAACCTAACGTTAACCCTAACACCTAACCTTAACTTTAACCCTAACCCTAACCCCCAACCCTAACCCTAACCCTAACTGTAACACTAACCCCTAACCCTAACCCTAACACTAACCCTCCCTAACCCTAACCCCTAACCTGAACTCTAACCCTAACTTGTTCCTAACAGGAAAAAAATAATATAACGCACTGTACAGCACAGGAAAAAGTTTCCAAAGAAAGAACAGAAAAGCAAAGCCCTACTTTTAAACGGAATCACATGTGTATCGCTCGCTCAATTAGGAATACAGGAAAACTAAAAATTCTATCTCGCACTGTATGGCACAGAAACAAGTTTCTATCGAAAGAACAGAAATGCAAAGCACAACTTTGTAAACTAATTCACATACGTGTCGCCCGTTCAATTATTTATAACAGGAAAACTGAAAAGTGATATATCGCACTGTACAGGACAGAAACATGTTTGCAACAGAAGAACAGAAATGCAAAGCACTACTGTGTAAACTAAATCACATGTGTGTCGCTCACACAATTAGGAAGACAGGGAATCTGAAAAGTGATATATCGCAGTGTATGGCACAGAAACAAGTTTCCAACAGAAGAACAGAAACGCAAAGCACTACTTTGAAAACTAAATCACATGTGGGTCACTTTCGCTAAATTAGGAATACAGGAAAACTGAAAAGTGATATATCGCACTGTACAGCACAGGAACAAGTTTCAAACAAAAAGAACAGAAAAGCAAAGCACTACATTTAAATGGCATCACATTTGTGTTGCTCGCTCAATTAGGAATACAAGAAAACTGAAAAGTGATATATCAGAATTGTACGGCACAGAAACAAATTTTCATCGAAAAACAAACAGAAACATAAAAAACACAAATTTGTAAACTGATTCACATTTATGTCGCCAGTTCAATTATTTTAACAGGAAAACTGAAAAGTGATATAACCTAACCCTAACCCTAACCCTAACCCTAAACCCTGTCCCTAACCTAACCCTAACACTAACCCTAACCTAACCTAACCTAACCCTAACCCTAACCCCTAACCCTAACCCTAACCCTAATCCTAACCCTAACCTAACCCTAACCCTAACCTAACCCTAACCCTAACCCAATACCCCTAGCCCTAACCATAAACCTAACCCCTAACCCTACCCTAACTCTAACCTAACCTAACCCTTACTTGTTCCTAACAGGAACAAGTTTCCAAAGAAAGAACATAAACATAAAGTACTACTTTGTAAACTAAATCACATGTGTGTCGCTTGCTCAATTAGGAATACAGGAAAACTGAAAAGTGATACATCGCACTGTATAGCACAGGTACAGGTTTCCAAAGAAAGAACAGAAAAGCAAAGCACTACTTTTAAACGGAATCACATGGGTGTTGCTTACTCAATTAGGAATACAGGATAACTGAAAAGTGTTATCTCACACTGTATGGCACAGAAACAAGTTTTCATCGAAAGAATAGAAAAGAAAAGCACAACTTTGTAAACTAATTCACATACGTGTTGCCAGTTCAATTATTATAACAGGAAAACTGAAAAGTGATATAACAAACTGTACAGCACAGGAACAAGATTCCAACAGAAGAATAGAAATGCAACCCACTACTTGGCAAACTAAATCACATGTGTGTAGCTTGCTCAATTAGGAATACAGGAAAACTGAAAAGTGATATATTGAGCGGCAAAGAAACAAGTTTTCATCAGAAGAACAGAAACACAAAGGACAACATTGTAAACTAATTCACATATGTGTCGCCTTTCATTTATTGTAACAGGAAAACTGAAAAGTGATATAACCTAACCCTATCCTAACCCTAACCCTAACCCTAACCCTAACCCTAACCCTAACACAAACCCTAACCCTAATCCTAATCCTAACCCTAACCTTAACCCTAATCCTAACCCTAACCCTAACCCTAACCCTAACCCTAACCCTAACCTAACAAAAAGCACTACTTTGTAAACTAAATCACATGTGTGTCGATCGCTCACTTAGGAATACAGGAAAACTGAAAAGTCTTATCTCACACTGTACTGCACAGAAACAAGTTTCCATCAAAAGAACAGAATCATAAAGCACAACTTTCTAAATTAATTCACTTAACTGTCACCTGTTCAATTATGATAACAGGAAAACTGAAAAGTGATATAACCCTAATCCAAACCCTAACCCTAACCCCCTAAACCTAACCGTAACCGTAACCCTAACCCTAACCCTAGACTAACCCTAACGCTAACTTGTTCCTAACAGGAACAAGTTTCCAACAAAAGAACATAATCGCAAAGCACTACTTTGTAAACTAAATCACTTGGTAAACTACTTTGTAAACTAAATCTTGTGTGTCGCTCGCTCAATTAAGAATACAGGAAAACTGAAAAGTAATATAGCGCACTCTACATCACAGGAACAAGTTTCCAACAAAAGAACAGGAAAGCAAAGCACTACTTTGTAAAGGGAATCACATGTGTGTCGCTCGCTCAATTAGGAATACAGGAAAATTGAAAAGTGTTATCTCGCACTCTATGGCACAGAAACAAGTTTACATCAAAAGAACAGAAACGCAAAGCACAACTTCATAAACTAATTCACATATGTGTCGCCCGTTCAATTATTATAACAAGAAAACTGAAAAGTGATATATCGCACTGTACAGCACAGAGACAAGTTTGCAACAGAAGAAAAAAAAGGCAAACCACTACTTTGTAAACTAAATCACATTTGCGTCGCTCGCTCAATTAGGAATACAGGAAAACTTAAGAGTGTTATCTCACACTGTAGAGCACAGAAACAAGATTTCATCGAAAGAACAGAAACACAAAGCACAACTTTGTAAACTAATTCAAATACGTGTCGCCTGTGCAATTATTGTAACAGGGAAACTGAACAGTGATATAACCCTAACACTAACCCTAACCATAACCCCCTAAACCTAACCCTAACCCCCTAAACCTAACCCTAACCCCCTAACACTAACCCTATCCCTAATCCCCTAACCCTAACCTTAACCCTAACCCTAAACCTAACCTAACCCTACCCTAACCCTACCCTAACCCTAACCCTAAACCTAACCCTAACCCTAAGCCTAACCCTAACACTAACCCTAACCCTAAATTGTTCCTAACAGGAACAAGTTTCCAACGAAAGAACATAAACGCAAAGCACTCCTTTGTAAACTAAATCACCTGTGTGTCACTCGCTCAGGTAGGAATACAAGAAAACTGAAAAGTGATATATCTAAATGGATGGCAAGGAAACAAGTTTTCATCGAAAGAACAGAAACATAAAGCACAACTTTGTAAAAACTAATTCACATACCTGTCGCCTGTTCAATTATTATAACAGGAAAACTGAAAAGTGATATAACACTAACCCTAACCTAACTCTAATCCTAACCCCTAACCCTAACCCTAACCCTAACCCTAACCCTAACCCTAACCCTAACTGTAAACAATAACCCCTAACCCTAACCCCTAACCCTAACCCTAACCCTAACCCTAACCCTAACCCTAACACCTAACCTTAACCCTAACCCTAACCCTAACCCTAACCCTAACCTAAAACCTAACATAACTTGTTCCTAACAGGAACAAGTTTTCAACAAAAGAACATAAATCACACATGTGTCTCTGGCTCAATTAGGAATACAGGAAAACTGAAAAGTGATATATCGCACTGTACTGCAGAGAAACAAGTTTCCAACTGAAGAACAGAAACATAAAGCTCTACTTTGTAAACTAAATCAAATGTGTGTGGCTCGCTCAATTAGGAATACATGAAAAGTGAAAAGTGATATAGCGCACTCTACATCACAGGAACAAGTTTCCAACAAAAGAACAGGAAAGCAAAGCACTACTTTGTAAAGGGAAACACATGTGTGTCGCTCTCTCAATTAGGAATACAGGAAAACTGAAAAGTGTTATCTCGCACTGAATGGCACAGAAACAAGTTTCCATCGAAAGAACAGAAACGCAAAGCACAACTTTGTAAACTAATTCACATATGTGTCACCCGTTCAATTATTATAACAGGAAAACTGAAAAGTGATATATGGCACTGTACAGCACAGAAAGAAGTTTCCAACTGAACAACAGAAACATAAAGCTCTACTTTGTAAACTAAATCACATGTGTGTGGCTCGCTCAATTAGGAATACTGGAAAATTTAAAAGTGATATACCGCACTCTACAGCACAGGACCAAGTTTCCAACGAAAGAACAGAAAAGCAAAGCATTACATTGTAAACTAAATCACATGTGTGTCGCTTGCTCAATTAGGAATACAGGAAAACTGCAAAGTGATATATCGCACTGTACAGCACAGGAACAAGTTTCCAACAAAAGAACAGAAAAGCAAAGCACTACTTTCTAAACAGAATCACATGTGTGTCGCTTGCACAATTTGGAATACAGGAAAACGGAAAAGTGTTATCTCGCACTTTACAGCACAGAAAAAGTTTCCATCGAAAGAACAGAAACGCAAAGCACAACTTCATAAACTAATTCACAAACTTGTCTCTTGTTCATTTATTATAACAGGAAAACTGAGAAGTGATATAATGCACTGTACAGCACAGAAACATGTTTGCCACAGTAGAACAGAAATGCAAAGCACTACTGTGTAAACTAAATCACATGTGTGTCGCTCGCACAATTAGGAAGACAGGGAAACTGAAAAGTGATATATCGCAGTGTATGGCACAGAAACAAGTTTCCAACAGAAGAACAGAAACGGAAAGCACTACTTTGAAAACTAAATCAAAGGGTCACTCGCTAAATTAGGATTACAGGAAAACTGAAAAGTGATATATCGCACTGTACAGCACAGGAACAAGTTTCAAACAAAAGAACAGAAAAGCAAAGCACTACTTTTAAATGGCATCACATTTGTGTTGCTCGCTCAATTAGGAATACAAGAAAACTGAAAAGTGATATATCAATTGTACGGCACAGAAACAAATTTTCATCGAAAGAACAGAAACGCAAAAAACAACTTTGTAAACTAATTCACATTTATGTCGCCAGTTCAATTATTATAACAGGAAAACTAAAAAGTGATATAACCCTAACCCTAACCCTAACCCTAACCCTAACCCTAAACCCCTATCCCTAACCCTAACCCTAACCCTAACCCTAACCCTAACCCTAACCCTAACCCTAACCCTAACCCTAACCTAACCCCTCCTAACCCTAACCCTAACCCTAACCCTAACCCTAACCCCTACCCCTAACCCTAACCATAAACCCTAACCCCTAACCCTACCCTAACCCTAACCCCCCTAAACCTAACCTGGCCCTAAACCTAACCCTAACCCTAATCCCCAAACCCTAAACTTAACCCTAACCCTAAACCTAACTGTAACCCTAACCCTACCCTAACCCTAAACCCCTATCCCTAACCCTAAACACCTATCCCTAACCCTAACCCTAACCCTAACCCTAACCCCTAACCCTAAACCTAAACCCTAACCCTAACCCTAACCTAACCTAACCCTAACCCTAACCCTAACCCTAACCCTAACCCCCTACCCCTACCCCCCTAACCCTAATCCTAACCCTAACCCTAACCCCCTAAACCTAACCCTAACCCTAACCCTAAACCTAACCAAACCCTAACCCTAACAATAACCCTAACCCTAACCCTAACCCTAAACCCCTATCCCTAACCCTAACCCTAACCCTAACCCTAACCCCTAACCCTAACCCTAACCCTATCCTAACCCTAACCCTAACCCCTAAACCTAACCCTAACCCCTAACCCTAACCCTAACCCTAATCCCCCCCATACCCTAACCTTAACCCTAACCCTAAACCTAACCGTAAACCTAACCCTACCCTAACCCCTAACCCTAACCCTAACCCTAATCCTAAGCCTAACCCTAACACTAACCCTAACCCTAAATTGTTCCTAACAGGAACAAGTTTCCAACGAAAGAACATAAACGCAAAGCACTCCTTTGTAAACTAAATCACCTGTTTGTCACTCGCTCAGGTAGGAATACAAGAAAACTGAAAAGTGATATATCTAACTGTATGGCAAAGAAACAAGTTTTCATCGAAAGAACAGAAACACAAAGCACAACTTAGTAAACTAATTCACATACCTGTCGCCTGTTCAATTATTATAACAGGAAAACTGAAAAGTGATATAAACCTAACCCTAACCCTAACCCTAAATCCTAACCCCTAACCCTAACCCTAACCCTAACCCTGACCCTAACCCCTAACCCTAACCCTAACTGTAACAATAACCCCTAACCCCCCTAACCCCCCTAAACCTAACCTAACCCTAACACTAACACTAACCCTAACACCTAACCTTAACCCTAACACTAACCCTAACCCTAACCCTAACCCTAAACCTAACCCTAACTTGTTCCTAACAGGAACAAGTTTTCAACAAAAGAACATAAATCACACATGTGTCTCTGGCTCAATTAGGAATACAGGAAAACTGAAAAGTGATATATCGCTGTACTGCAGAGAAACAAGTTTCCAACTGAAGAACAGAAACGCAAAGCTCTACTTTGTAAACTAAATCAAATGTGTGTGGCTCGCTCAATTAGGAATACATGAAAAGTGAAAAGTGATATATCGCACTGTACAGCACAGGAACAAGTTTCCAACAAAAGAACAGAAACGCAAAGCACAACTTTGTAAACTAATTCACATATGTGTCACCCGTTCAATTATTATAACAGGAAAACTGAAAAGTGATATATCGCACTGTACAGCACAGAAATAAGATTCCAACTGAAGAACAGAAATGCAAAGCTCTACTTTGTAAACTAAATCACATGTGTGTGGCTCGCTCAATTAGGAATACAGGAAAACTGAAAAGTGATATATCGCACTCTACAGCACAGGACCAAGTCTCCAACGAAAGAACAGAAAAGCAAAGCACTACATTGTAAACTAAATCACATGTGTGTCGCTCGCTCAATTAGGAATACAGGAAAACTGCAAAGTGATATATCGCACTGTACATCACAGAAAAAGTTTCCATCAAAAGAACAGAAAAGCAAAGCACTACATTCTAAACAGAATCACATGTGTGTCGCTTGCTCAATTTGGAATACAGGAAAACGGAAAAGTGTTATCTCGCACTGTACAGCATAGAAACAAGTTTCCATCGAAAGAACAGAAACGCAAAGCACAACTTCATAAACTAATTCACATACTTGTCTCTTGTTCAATTATTATAACAAGAAAACTGAAAAGGATATATCGCACTCTACAGCACAGGAACAAGTTTCCAAGAAAGAATAGAAAAGCAAAGCACTACTTTGTAAACTAAATCACCTGTGTGTCGCTCGCTCTATTAGGAATACAGGAAAACTGAAAAGTGTTATCTCACACTGTACAGCACAGAAACAAGTTTTCATCGAAAGAACAGAAACACAAAGCACAACTTTGTAAACTAATTCAAATACGTGTCGCCTGTGCAATTATTGTAACAGGGAAACTGAAAGGTGATATAACCCTAACCCTATCCCTAACCCTAACCCTAACCCTAACCCTAACCCTAACCTAACACAAACCCTATCCCTAATCCTAACCCTAACCTTAACCCTAATCCTAACCCTAACCCTAACCCTAACCCTAACCCTAACCTAACTTGTTTCCTACAAAGCACTACTTTGTAAACTAAATCACATGTGTGTCGATCGCTCACTTAGGAATACAGGAAAACTGAAAAGTCTTATCTCACACTGTACTGCACAGAAACAAGTTTCCATCAAAAGAACAGAATCGCAAAGCACAACTTTCTAAATTAATTCACTTAACTGTCACCTGTTCAATTATGATAACAGGAAAACTGAAAAGTGATATAACCCTAATCCAAACCCTAACCCTAACCCCTAAACCTAACCGTAAATCAGAACCCTAACCCTAACCCTAGACTAACCCTAACGCTAACTTGTTCCTAACAGGAACAAGTTTCCAACAAAAGAACATAATCGCAAAGCACTACTTTGTAAACTAAATCACTTGGTAAACTACTTTGTAAACTAAATCTTGTGTGTCGCCGCTCAATTAAGAATACAGGAAAACTGAAAAGTAATATAGCGCACTCTACATCACAGGAACAAGTTTCCAACAAAAGAACAGGAAAGCAAAGCACTACTTTGTAAAGGGAATCACATGTGTGTCGCTCTCTCAATTAGGAATACAGGAAAATTGAAAAGTGTTATCTCGCACTCTATGGCACAGAAACAAGTTTACATCAAAAGAACAGAAACGCAAAGCACAACTTCATAAACTAATTCACATATGTGTCGCCTGCTCAATTATTATAACAAGAAAACTGAAAAGTGATATATCGCACTGTACAGCACAGAGACAAGTTTGCAACAGAAGAAAAAAAGGCAAACCACTACTTTGTAAACTAAATCACATTTATGTCGCTGCTCAATTAGGAATACAGGAAAACTTAAGAGTGTTATCTCACACTGTAGAGCACAGAAACAAGATTTCATCGAAAAGAACAGAAACACAAAGCACAACTTTGTAAACTAATTCAAATACGTGTCGCCTGTGCAATTATTGTAACAGGGAAACTGAACAGTGATATAACCCTAACACTAACCCTAACCATAACCCCCTAAACCTAACCCTAACCCCCTAAACCTAACCCTAACCCCCTAACACTAACCCTATCCCTAATCCCCCACCCTAACCTTAACCCTAACCCTAAACCTAACCAGAACCCTAACCCTACCCTAACCGTAACCCTAAACCTAACCCTAACCCTAAGCCTAACCCTAACACTAACCCTAACCCTAAATTGTTCCTAACAGGAACAAGTTTCCAACGAAAGAACATAAACGCAAAGCACTCCTTTGTAAACTAAATCACCTGTGTGTCACTCGCTCAGGTAGGAATACAAGAAAACTGAAAAGTGATATATCTAAATGGATGGCAAGGAAACAAGTTTTCATCGAAAGAACAGAAACGCAAAGCACAACTTTGTAAACTAATTCACATACCTGTCGCCTGTTCAATTATTATAACAGGAAAACTGAAAAGTGATATAACACTAACCCTAACCCTAACTCTAATCCTAACCCCCTAACCCTAACCCTGACCCTAACCCCCTAACCCTAACCCTAACTGTAACAATAACCCCTAACCCTAACCCCTAACCCTAACCCTAACCCTAAACCTAACCCTAACCCTAACACCTAACCTAACCCTAACCCTAACCCTAACCCTAACCCTAACCCTAACCTAAAACCTAACACTAACTTGTTCCTAACAGGAACAAGTTTTCAACAAAAGAACATAAATCACACATGTGTCTCTGGCTCAATTAGGAATACAGGAAAACTGAAAAGTGATATATCGCACTGTACTGCAGAGAAACAAGTTTCCAACTGAAGAACAGAAACGCAAAGCTCTACTTTGTAAACTAAATCAAATGTGTGTGGCTCGCTCAATTAGGAATACATGAAAAGTGAAAAGTGATATAGCGCACTCTACATCACAGGAACAAGTTTCCAACAAAAGAACAGGAAAGCAAAGCACTACTTTGTAAAGGGAAACACATGTGTGTCGCTCTCAATTAGGAATACAGGAAAACTGAAAAGTGTTATCTCGCACTGAATGGCACAGAAACAAGTTTCCATCGAAAGAACAGAAACGCAAAGCACAACTTTGTAAACTAATTCACATATGTGTCACCCGTTCAATTATTATAACAGGAAAACTGAAAAGTGATATATGGCACTGTACAGCACAGAAAGAAGTTTCCAACTGAACAACAGAAACGCAAAGCTCTACTTTGTAAACTAAATCACATGTGTGTGGCTCGCTCAATTAGGAATACTGGAAAATTTAAAAGTGATATACCGCACTCTACAGCACAGGACCAAGTTTCCAACGAAAGAACAGAAAAGCAAAGCATTACATTGTAAACTAAATCACATGTGTGTCGCTTGCTCAATTAGGAATACAGGAAAACTGCAAAGTGATATATCGCACTGTACAGCACAGGAACAAGTTTCCAACAAAAGAACAGAAAAGCAAAGCACTACTTTCTAAACAGAATCACATGTGTGTCGCTTGCACAATTTGGAATACAGGAAAACGGAAAAGTGTTATCTCGCACTTTACAGCACAGAAAAAAGTTTCCATCGAAAGAACAGAAACGCAAAGCACAACTTCATAAACTAATTCACAAACTTGTCTCTTGTTCATTTATTATAACAGGAAAACTGAGAAGTGATATAATGCACTGTACAGCACAGAAACATGTTTGCCACAGTAGAACAGAAATGCAAAGCACTACTGTGTAAACTAAATCACATGTGTGTCGCTCGCACAATTAGGAAGACAGGGAAACTGAAAAGTGATATATCGCAGTGTATGGCACAGAAACAAGTTTCCAACAGAAGAACAGAAACGGAAAGCACTACTTTGAAAACTAAATCAAAGGGTCACTCGCTAAATTAGGATTACAGGAAAACTGAAAAGTGATATATCGCACTGTACAGCACAGGAACAAGTTTCAAACAAAAGAACAGAAAAGCAAAGCACTACTTTTAAATGGCATCACATTTGTGTTGCTCGCTCAATTAGGAATACAAGAAAACTGAAAAGTGATATATCGAATTGTACGGCACAGAAACAAATTTTCATCGAAAGAACAGAAACGCAAAGCACAACTTTGTAAACTAATTCACATTTATGTCGCCAGTTCAATTATTATAACAGGAAAACTAAAAAGTGATATAACCCTAACCCTAACCCTAACCCTAACCCTAAACCCTAAACCCTAACCCTAACCCTAACCCTAACCCTAACCCTAACCCTAACCCTAACCCTAACCCTAACCCTAACCCTAACCCTAAATAAACCTAACCTAACCCTAACCCTAACCCTAACCCTAACCCTAACCCTAACCCCTACCCTAACCCTAACCATAAACCTAACCCCTAACCCTACCCTAACCCTAACCCCTAAACCTAACCCTAACCCCTAAAAAGCTAACCCTAACCCTAATCCCAAAACCCTAAACTTAACCCTAACCCTAAACCTAACTGTAAACCTAACCCTGTTACCTAACCCTAAACCCCTATCCCAAACCCTAAACACCTATCCCTAACCCTAACCCAACCCTAACCCTAACCCCTAACTGTAACCCTAACCCTAACCAAGAAAACTGAAAAGTGATATATAACCCTAACCCTAACCCTAACCCAACCCCTACCCCTACCCCTAACCCTAACCCTAATCCTAACCCTAACCCTAACCCCCCTAAACCTAACCCTAAAACTAACCCTAAACCTAACTGTAATCTGGCCTGGAACAATAACCCTAACCCTAACCCTAACCCTAAACCCCTATCCCTAACCCTAACCCTAACCCTAACCCCTAACCCTAACCCTAACCCTATCCTAACCGTAACCCTAACCCCCTAAACCTAACCCTAACCCCCTAACCCTAACCCTAACCCTAATCCCCATACCCTAACCTTAACCCTAACCCTAAACCTAACCGTAAACCTAACCCTACCCTAACCCTAACCCTAACCCTAACCCTAACCCTAATCCTAAGCCTAACCCTAACACTAACCCTAACCCTAAATTGTTCCTAACAGGAACAAGTTTCCAACGAAAGAACATAAACGCAAAGCACTCCTTTGTAAACTAAATCACCTGTTTGTCACTCGCTCAGGTAGGAATACAAGAAAACTGAAAAGTGATATATCTAACTGTATGGCAAAGAAACAAGTTTTCATCGAAAGAACAGAAACACAAAGCACAACTTAGTAAACTAATTCACATACCTGTCGCCTGTTCAATTATTATAACAGGAAAACTGAAAAGTGATATAAACCTAACCCTAACCCTAACCCTAATCCTAACCCCCTAACCCTAACCCTAACCCTAACCCTGACCCTAACCCCTAACCCTAACCCTAACTGTAACAATAACCCCTAACCCTAACCCCTAAACCCTAACCCCCTAACCCTAACACTAACACTAACCCTAACACCTAACCTTAACCCTAACACTAACCCTAACCCTAACCCTAACCTAAACCTAACCCTAACTTGTTCCTAACAGGAACAAGTTTTCAACAAAAGAACATAAATCACACATGTGTCTCTGGCTCAATTAGGAATACAGGAAAACTGAAAAGTGATATATCGCACTGTACTGCAGAGAAACAAGTTTCCAACTGAAGAACAGAAACGCAAAGCTCTACTTTGTAAACTAAATCAAATGTGTGTGGCTCGCTCAATTAGGAATACATGAAAAGTGAAAAGTGATATATCGCACTGTACAGCACAGGAACAAGTTTCCAACAAAAGAACAGAAACGCAAAGCACAACTTTGTAAACTAATGCACATATGTGTCACCCGTTCAATTATTATAACAGGAAAACTAAAAAGTGATATATCGCACTGTACAGCACAGAAATAAGATTCCAACTGAAGAACAGAAATGCAAAGCTCTACTTTGTAAACTAAATCACATGTGTGTGGCTCGCTCAATTAGGAATACAGGAAAACTGAAAAGTGATATATCGCACTCTACAGCACAGGACCAAGTCTCCAATGAAAGAACAGAAAAGCAAAGCACTACATTGTAAACTAAATCACATGTGTGTCGCTTCGCTCAATTAGGAATACAGGAAAACTGCAAAGTGATATATCGCACTGTACATCACAGAAAAAGTTTCCATCAAAAGAACAGAAAAGCAAAGCACTACTTTCTAAACAGAATCACATGTGTGTCGCTTGCTCAATTTGGAATACAGGAAAACGGAAAAGTGTTATCTCGCACTGTACAGCATAGAAACAAGTTTCCATCGAAAGAACAGAAACGCAAAGCACAACTTCATAAACTAATTCACATACTTGTCTCTTGTTCAATTATTATAACAAGAAAACTGAAAAGGGATATATCGCACTCTACAGCACAGGAACAAGTTTCCAAGAAAGAATAGAAAAGCAAAGCACTACTTTGTAAACTAAATCACCTGTGCGTCGCTTCGCTCTATTAGGAATACAGGAAAACTGAAAAGTGTTATCTCACACTGTACAGCACAGAAACAAGTTTTCATCGAAGAACAGAAACACAAAGCACAACTTTGTAAACTAATTCAAATACGTGTCGCCTGTGCAATTATTGTAACAGGGAAACTGAAAAGTGATATAACCCTAACCCTAACCTTAACCCTAACCCCGTACCCCTATCCCTAACCGTAACACTAACCATAACCCTTAATCCTAACCTTAACCATAACTCTAACCCTAATCCTACCCTAACCCTAACCCTAAATCTAACCCTCACCATAACCCTAACTTGGTCCTAACAGGAACAAGTTTCCAATGAAAGAACATAAACACAAAGCACTACTTTGTAAACTAAATCACATGTGTGTCACTCGCTCATTTAGGAATACAGGAAAACTCTAAAGTGATATAACACACTGTTCAGCACAGGATCAAGTTTCGAACGAAAGAACAGAAAAGCAAAGCACTACTTTTAAACGGAATCACATGTGTGTCGCTCGCTCAATTAGGAATACAGGAAAACTGAAAAGTGTTATCTCGCATGTTTCCAACGAAAGAACATAAACGCAAAGCACTACTTTGTAAACTAAATCACATGTTTGTCGCTCGTTCAATTAGGAATACAGGAAAACTGAAAAGTGATATATCGCACTGTACAGCACAGGAACAAGTTTCGAAAGAAGAACAGTAAAGCAAAGCACTACTTTCTAAACTAAATAACATGTGTGTCGCTCGCACATTTAGGAATTCAGGAAATCTGAAAAGTGATATATCGCACTTTACAGCACAGGAAAAAGTTTCCAATGAAAGAACAGAAAAGCAAAGCACTTCTTTCTAAACGGAATCACTGAAAGACCCCTGCCTCACCAAAAGTTAGAAGCAGCTAATATCATTTTGTACAGCACTGTTTTGAGAAACTCTGAAGGCTCCCACTGTTTTGAGAAACTCTGTGGGCTAGGGAGCGAAGGCTAGGGAGGGAACTAGAAACTTCCTGAAGAGACCCAGCTGCTGGATATCTGTGGTCAAGGCTGCCCCAGTTGAGCCAAAAATCAATTTGTGCTGACCACGCATATGAGAAGTTTGTGAGACTGTTCCAGTTGAGATAAGCCCTAAGACAAATAGTAAGACTGTTCCAGCTGAGATAGGAGCCCTAAGACAAACAACAGGTGGCAGTCCCAAGATTGAGAGTCATCATGACCTTTCTGACCACCCAGTTCCTTATATTATGGTGTCCCTGCCAAACTCTGACTCAAATTGCAGTTTTATGTAAATGTACCAATCAGCTCTCTGTAACTATGCTTCTTGCTTCTGTACCTGTGCTTTTGCTCTGAGACCCTATAAAAGCCCAGCTTTCCCCTCAGGGGGCCCGCAAAGTCCTCCAAGAGACTTTGTCGCCCAGGGTACCTGTGTATCAAAATAAAAGCCTCTTGCTGTTTGCATCCAAATTGGTCTCATTGGTCCTAGGGGACAGATCTCCCTAACAGAAAATACCCTTCGGGGTCTTTCATTTTGGAGGCCCCAGCGAGATCGAGACCCCACCCAGGGACCACCGACCCCATCGGGAGGTAAGATTGCCAGCCAGACGCGTCTGCCAGTGTTTGTAGTTCTGTGTTGAACTTGTGTCTAAGAGTCTGTTTTTGTTCTGCTACCGTGGGTTAGAGTCCCACCAAAGTCAGGGGTTAGAGTCCCCTGAGGACAGGGCGGCGAGTGAAAGGAGTTGACGAACTCAAACTTTCTCTCCGTAGCTCCTGGGAGACGTCTCAGGAGTGAGAGGGTTTTGCGTGGGTTCGAGTCCCACCGACACTCATAGGGAAGGGGCCAATTTCTTGGCTCCCCATTTGGTTAGATGCACGATTCGACCGGACTTTTTGGGGCTCTGCCCTAGTTCGAAGGCTACCTGCTTCATCAGGGAGACGGAGGAACCGGACCTCCGACGCAGTCTCCATCTGAATTTTGGCTTTCAGTGTTGCGTCGTTCTCGTGCCGCACGGCTTGTGTTGTGTTTTGTCTGTCTAATTTTGTAGTAAGTGTAATAAGTGTTTTTTATCTATCTGAAAATATGGGACAAACTGTTATTACCCCCAAAAGTTTGACTCTGCAGCACTTCAAGGAAGTTCAAGACATCGCCAACAATCTCTCAGTGGAAGTTCGGAAAGGAAAATGGGACACCCTCTGTTCATCCGAAAGGCCAACCTTTGATGTAGGCTGGCCACGAGATGGCACTTTTAACCTGGACATTATTTTACAGGTGAAAGCTAAGATAACCCTAACCCTAAACCCTAACCCTAACCAGAACCCAAAGCAACTACCCCCCCAACCCTAAAACACAACCCTAACCCCCCAACCAAATCTGGCTCAATTAACCTAATAACAGGAAAACTGAAACCCTAATCCTCAGCAAACTGTATGGCACAGAAACAAGTTTTCCAACCCAAGAACAGAAACGCAAAAGCACTACTTTTTAAACTAAATCAAATGTGTACTGCTCTGTAATTAGGAATACAGGAAAACTGAAAAGTGATATCGCACTGTACAACCTCAGGAACAAGTTTCACTTAAAGAACAGAAAGGAAAGCACTACTTTGTAAACTAAAATCACATGTGTCCCCTGTTCAATTAGGAATACAGGAAAACTGAAAAGTGATATAACGCAACCGTTACCCAAAGAAACAAGTTTTCAACTAAAGAACAGAAACACAAAGCACAACTTGTAAACTAAATCACATGTGTGTCCCCGTTCAATTATTATAACAGGAAAACTGAAAAGTTTGATATAACAACACCTAACTGTACAGCACAGAAAATAAGTTTCCCTAAAGAACAGAACATAAAGCAGAAAGCAAATCCTAACTTGTAAACTAAATTACATGTGTGTCGCACTAACAATTAGGAATACAGGAAAACTGAAAAGTGATATACCGCACTGTACAGAACAGGAACAAGTTTCCAACAAAAGAACAGAAAAGCAAAGCACTACATTGTAAACTAAATCACATGTGTGTCGCTTGCTCAATTAGGAATACAGGAAAACTGAAAGTGATATATCGACTGTACAGCACAGAAACAAGTTTCCAACAAAAGAAAAGAAAAGCAAAGCACAACTTTGTAAACAGAATCACATGTGTGTCGCTGTTCAATTTGGAATACAGGAAAACGGAAAAGTGTTATCTCACACTGTACAGCACAGACACAAGTTTCCATCGAAAGAACAGAAACAAAAAGCACAACTTCATAAACTAATTGACATACTTGTCTCTTGTTCAATTATTATAACAAGAAAACTGAAAAGTGATATATCGACTGTACAGCACAGAAACAAGTTTGCAAAAGAAGAATACAAAAAGCAAACCACTACATTGTAAACTAAATCACATATGTGTCGCCTGCCACAATTAGGAATACAGGAAAACTGAAAAGGATACATCACACTCTACAGCACAGGAACAAGTTCCAAGAAAGAATAGAAACCCAAAGCACTACTTTGTAAACTAAATCACCCAAAAGGTCACTTGCTCAATTAGGAATACAGGAAAACTGAAAAGTGTTATCTCACACTGAACAGTACTGAAACAAGTTTTCATCGAAAGAACAGAAACACAAAGCACAACTTTGTAAATAAACTAATTCACATTCGTGTCGCCTGTTCAATTATTATAACAGGAAAACTGAAAAGTGATATAATCCTAACCCTAACTCTAAGCCCTAACCCTAACCCTAACCCTAACCTAACACTGATCCTAATCCTAACCTTAACCCTAACTCTAACCATAACGCTACCCTAACCCTATTCCCTTAACCTACTTGTTCCTAACAGGACAATTTTCAACGAAAAGAACATAAACGCAAAAGCACTACTTTGTTAAATAAATCACATGTGTGCCACTCGCTCAATTAGGAATACAGAAAAATTCAAAAAAACTGATATAAGGCACTGTACAGCACAGGAACAAGTTTCCAACAGAAAGAACAGAAAGGCAAAGCACTACTTTTAAATGGAATCACATGTGTGTCGCTCACTCAATTAGGAATACAGGAAAACTGAAAAGTGTTATCTTGCACTGTAAGGCACAGAAACAAGTTTACATCGAAAGAACAGAATCACAAAGCACAACTTTGTAAACTAATTCAAATACGTGTTGCCCATTCAATTATTATAACAGGACAACTGAAAAGTGATATATCGAACTGTACAGCACAGGAACAAGTTTCCATCGAAGAAAAGAAACGCAAAGCAAAACTTTTGTGAACAAATTTACATATGTGTAGCCCGTTCAATTATTATTAACAGGAAAACTCAAAAGTGATATAGCACATTGTACAAGCACAGAAACAAGTTTCCATCAGAAGAACAGAAACACAACACACTACTTTGTAAACTAAATCACATGTGTGTTTAATCGCTCAATTAGGAATACAGGAAAACTGCAAAGCGATATATAGAAATGTATGGCAAAGAAACAAGGTTCTTTGAAAGAACAGAAACATAAAGCACAACTTTGAAAACTAATTCACATTAATTGTCGCTTGTTCAATTATTATAACAGGAAAAACTGAAAAGTGATATAAGCCTAACCCTAAACCTAACACCCTAACCTAACCCTAACCCTAACCCTAACCCTAACCCTAACACTAAACCTACCCTAACCCTAACACTAACCCTAACCCCAACCCTAAGCCTAAATTGTTTCTAACAGGTTTCAAAGGAAAGAACATAAATAAAAACACTACTCTGTAAATTAAATCACATGTGTTTCACTCGCTCAATTATGAATACAGGAAAACTGAAAAGTGATATATCACACTGTACAGCACAGGAACAAGTTCAGAACGATAGAACAGAAAAGCAAAGCACTACTTTTAAACGGAATCACATGTGTGTCGCCGCTCAATTAGGAATACAGGAAAACTGAAAAGTGATATATCAAAGCTGTAGGGTACAGAAACAAGTTTCCATCAAAAGAACAGAAACGCAGCACTACTTTGTATACTAATTCACATATGTGTCCCTGTTCAATTAATATAACAGGAAAACTGAAAAGTGACATAACCCTAACCATAACCCCCTAACCCTAACCCTAACCCCTAAACCTAACCATAAAGCTTCAACCCAAACCCTACCATAACCCTAACCCTAACCCTAACACTAACCTCTAACCCTAGCCTAAACCCTAAGCCTAACCCCTAACCCTATCATGTTCCTAAGAGAAACAAGTTTCCAATGAAGAACATAAATGCAAAAGCACTACTTTGTAAACTAAATCACATGTGTGTCACTCCTCAATTAGGAATACAGGAAAACTGAAAAGTGTTATCTCAAGAATGTAAGGCACAGAAACAAGTTTCCATCGAAAGAAGAGAAACGCAAAGCACAACTTTGTAAACTAATTCACATACTTGTATCCCGTTCAATTAATATAACAGGAAAACTGAAAAAAGTGATATATCACACTGTACAGCACAGAAACAAGTTTCCAGCACAAGAACAGAAATGCAAAGCACAACTTTGTATACTAATTCAAATACCTGTCAGCCGTTCAATTATTATAACAGGAAAACTGAAAAGTGATATATCACACTGTACAGCACAGAAACAAGTTTCCATCGAAAGAACAGAAACGCAAACCACAACTTTGTATACTAATTCACATTCTTGTCGCCTGTTCAATTATTATAACAGGAAAACTGAAAAGTGACATAACACTAACCCTAACCTAAGCCCTAACCTGAACCCTAACCCTTATCCCTAACCCTAACCTTAAAGCTAACCCCAACCCTACCTAACCCTAAAACTAAACCTAACTTAACCCTAAACCTAACTTGTTCCTAACAGGAAGAAGTTTCAAAGCATAAGAACATAAACATAAAGCACTACTTTGTAAACTTAATCACATGTATGCCTCTTGCTCAATTAGGAATACAGGAAAACTGAAAAGCGATATATCAAAATTTACAGCAAAGAAACAAGTTTTCATCGAAAAGAACAGAAACATAAAGCACAACTTTGTAAACTAATTCACATTCGTGTCGCCTGTTCAATTATTATAACAGGAAAACTGAAAAGTGGTTTAACCTAACCCTAACCCTAAGCCCCTAACCCTAACCCTAACCCTAACCCTAACACTCTAACCCTAACCTAACCTAACCCTAACCCTAACCTACCCTAAAACTGAAAAGTAACCTAACCCTAACTTGTTCCTAACAGGAACAAGTTTCCAACAAAAGAACATAAACTCAAAGCACTACTTTGTTAACTAAATCACATGTGTGCCACTTTCGCTCAATTAGGGAATACAGGAAAACTGAAAAGTGATATAACGGACTGTACAGGACAGGAACAAGTTTCCAAAAAGAACAAAGAACAGAAAATCAAAGCAATACTTTTAAATACGGAATCACATGTGTGTAGCCACTCAATTAGGAATACAGGAAAACTGGAAAAGTTTTATCTTGCACTGTACCTTTTTGAAACAAGTTTCCATCGAAAGAACAGAAATGCAAAGCACAATTTTGTAAAACTAATTCACATATACGTGTCGCCCATTCAATTATTATAACAGGAAAACTGAAAAGTGATATATCGAACTGTACACAGAAACAAGTTTCCAGAAACAAAATTTCCAAACATTTGTGTCCTAAGAAAAGAAACAGGAAAACAAAGCACTAACTTTGTAAACTAAATCAAATGTGTGCCAACCTGCCTCAATTAGGAATACAGGAAAACTGAAAAGTGATATCTCACACTGTACAGCACAGAAACAAGTTTCAAGAAAAGAACAGAAAACACAAAGCACAACTTTGTAAACTAAATCACATGTGTGTCGCCTGCTGTTGAATTAGGAATACAGGAAAACTGAAAAGTGTTATCTCCAAGAAAGTACAGCACAGAAACAAGTTTCCATCCAAAGAACAGAAACTGTAAATATCTTGCTGCACAACTTTGTAAACTAATTCACATTCAAATAATTGTGTGTTTCAATTATTATAACAGGAAAACTGAAAAGTGATATATCCCATCAAACACAATGAAAGAACAGAAACAAAAAGCCCCTAAAACTAACCTCCTAAACAAAAAAGAAAAGAAACACCTAACCCAACATTTGTGTCACCCCCTCAATTAACCAGAAAACTGAAAAGTGATATCTCCCAATGTAGTAACAGAAACAAATTTCAATGAAAACAGAAGCGCAGAAAGGCAAAAACACAAACACTACTTTGTAAATAAATCACATGTGTGTCACTTGTTCAATTAGGAATACAGGAAAACTGAAAAGTGATATATTGCACTGTACCCTCACAGAAACAAGTTTTTCAACAAAAGAACAGAAAACAAAGCACAACTTTTTAAACTAAATCACACATGTGTGTCGCCCGTTCAATTAGGAATACAGGAAAACTGAAAAGTGATATCTCCCAACTGTAGTGCACAGAAACAAGTTTCCATCAAAGAACAGAAACGCAAAGCACAACTTTGGAAACTAAATCACATACCTGTCGCCTGTTCAATTAGGACTAACAGGAAAACTGAAAAAGTGATATCTTGCAACCATAGTGGAACAAGTTTCAAAGAAAAAAACAGAAACGTAACTAACAACTTTGTAAACTAAATAACCCTGTGCCACCTGCACAATTAGGAATACAGGAAAACTGAAAACCTGATATCTTGCCATGTTCCTAACAGAAAAAAAGTTTCAAGAAAAGAACAGAAAACAAAAAGCAAAACTTTAGAAACTAAATCACATGTGTGTCATGTTCAATTAGGAATACAGGAAACTGAAAAGTGATATCTCACTGTACAACACAGAAACAAGTTTCCAACAAAGAACAGAAAGGCAAAGCACAACTTTGGAAACTAATCACATGTGTGTCACATGTTCAATTAGGAATACAGGAAAACTGAAAAGTGATATATCACACTGTACCTCACAGAAACAAGTTTCCAACAAAGAAACAGAAATGTAAAGCACAACTTTGTAAAACTAAGTAACATGTGTGTCAGCCGCACAATTAGGAATACAGGAAAACTGAAAAGTGATATCTCTAACACTGTACAGCACAGAAACAAGTTTCCAATGAAAGAACAGAAACGCAAAACACAACTTTGTAAACTAATTCACATGTGTGTCGCCTGTTCAATTATTAAAACAGGAAAACTGAAAAGTGATATCTATCACAATAAACCTAACCCTAACCCCTAACACGAACCCTAAACAAGAACCCAAATCCAGAACCCCTAACCTAATAGGGAAAAGTTTCCAACGAAAGAACATAAACGAAAACTTTGTAAAACTAAATCACATTTGTGTCAAATTAGGAAAACAGGAAACTGAAATTAACCCAACATAACCCTAAACTGGAAGTGATATCACACTGTACCTAATTAGAAACAAGTTTCAACAAAAGAACAGAAACGGCAAAGCAAAGGTACTTTTAAACGGAACTCAATTATGAATACAAGAAACTGAAAAGTTGTAAACTAAATCACATGTGTGCCATCCTGCTCAATTAGGAATACAGGAAAACTGAAAAGTGATATATCACAATGTACCTCACAGAAACAAGATTCCAAGGAAAGAACAGAAACGCAAAAAGCATAACTTTGGAAACTAATTCACATACGTGTCGCCTGTTCAATTATTATAACAGGAAAACTGAAAAGTGATATATCGAACTTGTTGCACTAACAGAAACACAGAAACAAAACTTTAACATTCAAGCCCTAACAGAAATGTGAAAGCACAAACCCTAAAGGACCCTAATACCCTACCCTATGTAAACCTTGCCTAACTTGTTCCTAATTAGGAAATACAGGAAAACTGAAAACTGAATCACATCTCCCCTGTCAATTAGGAATACAGGAAACAAGTTTCCAACAAAAACAAAAGAAAGAAAAGCAAAGCACTACTTTGTAAACCAAATCACATGTGTGTCGCTTGCTCAATTAGGAATACAGGAAAACTGAAATGTGATATATTCCACTGTACAGCACATCAACAAGTTTTGAACAAAAAGAACAGCACTACCTGTAAACTAATTCACTTCTGTGTCGCCTGTTCAATTATTATAACAGGAAAACTGAAAAGTGATATAACGCACTGTATAGCACAAGAACAAGTTTCCAACGAAAGAACAGAAAAGCAAAACACTACATTTTAAACTAAATCACGTGTGTGTCACTTGCTCAATTAGGAATACAGGAAAACTGAAAAGTGATATATTGCACTGTACAACACAGGAACAGTTTTCCAACAATAGAACAGAAAAGGAAAGCACTACTTTGTAAACGGAATCACATGTGTGTCGCTCGTTCAATTAGGAATAGAGGAAAACTGAAAGGTGTTATCTCAAGACTGCACGGCACAGAAACAAGTTTCCATTGATAGAACAGAAACGCAAAAGACAACTTTGTAAACTAATTCACATATGTGTCCCCCGTTCAATTATTATAACAGGAAAACTGAAAAGTGATATAACAATACCCTAACCCTAAACCTAACCCTAAACCTAACCCTAACCCTAACTTGTTCTTAACAGGAACAAGTTTCCAACAAAAGAAATGAAAAGCACAGCACTACTTTGTAAACTAAATTACATGTGTGTCGCTCGCTCAATGAGGAATAAAGGAAAACTGAAAAGTGATATATCACACTGTACAGCACAGGAACAAGTTTCAAAAGAAAGAACAGGAAAGCAAAGCCCTACTTTCTAAACTATATCACATGTGTGTGGCTCGCTCAATTAGGAAAACAGGAAAACTGAAAAGTGTTATCTCAAGACTGTATGGCACACAAACATTTTTCCATCGAAAGAACAGGAACGCAAAGCACAACTTTGTCAAATAATTCACATATGTGTCGCCTGTTCAATTATAATAACAGGAAAACTGAATAGTGATATAATCGTAACCCTAACCCTAAGCCCCTTACCCTAACCCTAACCCTAACCCTGTCCCTAACCCTAACCCCCTAACCCTAACCCTACCCTGACCCTAACCCTAAGTCTAACATGTTCCTACAAATCGCTACTTTGTAAACTAAATCACATGTGTGTCGCTCGCTCAAGCAATTAGGAATACAGGAAAACTGAAAAGTGATATATCGCACGGTACAGCCGAGGAACAAGTTTCCATCCAAACAATAGAAACGAAAAGCACTACTTGTAAACTAATTCACATAAGTGTCGCCTGTTCAATTATTATAAGAGGAAAACTGAAAAGTGATATAACCTTAACACTAACCCTAACCCTAACCATGTAACACTAACCCTAACCCTACTCCTAACCCTAACCCTAACCCTACCCTAAGCCTAACCCTAACCCTAACCCTAAAAACTAACCGTAACCCTTAACCCTAACTTGTTCCTACAAAGCACTACTCCATAAACTAATTCACATGTGTGTTGCTCCCTCAATTAGGAATACAGGAAAACTGAAAATCGATATATCGAACTGTATGGCAAAGAAACAAGTTTTCATTGAAAGAACAGAAACGCAAAGCACAAGTTTGTAAACTAATTCACATACGTGTCACCTGTTCAATTATTATAACAGAAAAACTGAAAAGTGATATAACCCTAACCCTAACCCTAACCCCTTAACCCTAACCCTAACACTAATCCTAATCCTAACCCCCTAACCCTAACCTAAACCTAACACTAACCCGCTAACCCTAACCCCAACACTAACCCTAAAACTAACACTAACCCCTAACCCTAACCCTAACCCTACCCCAACCCTAACCCTAACCCTAAACCTAACTTGTTCCTAACAGGAACGAGTTTAAAACGAAAGAAAATAAATGCAATCACTACTTTGTAAAGTAAATCACACGTGTCACTCGCTCAATTAGGAATACAGGAAAACTGAAAAGTGATATATCACACTGTAGAGCACAGAAACAAGTTTCCAATAGAAGAAGAGAAACACAAATCACTACTTTGGAAACTAAATCAAATGTGTGTCGCCCGTTCAATTAGGAATACAAGAAAACTGAAAAAATGATATCTCGCACTGTAGTGTACAGAAACAGGTTTCCAACAAAAGAACAAAATGGCAAAGCACAACTTTGTAAACTAAGTAACATGTGTGTCACCTGCACAATTAGGAATACAGGAAAACTGAAATGTGATATCTTCCAGTTTAGAGTACAGAAAGAAGTTTCCAATGAAATAACAGAAACACAAAGCACAACTTTGGAAACAAAATCATATTTGTGTTGCCCGTTTAATTAGGAATACAGAAAAACTGAAAAGTGACATCTCCCAGTGTAGTGCACAGAAACAAGTTTCCAACAGAAGAACAGAAAGGCAAAGCACAACTTTGTAAACTAAATCACATGTGTGGCACATGCTCAATTAGGAATACAGGAAAACTGAAAAGTGATAACTCACACTTTACCTCACAGAAACAAGTTTCAAATGAAAGAACAGAATCGCAAAGCACAACTTTGGAAACTAAATCACATATGTGTCTACCGCTCAATTAGGAATACAGGAAACTGAAAAGTGATATCTCGCACTGTAACTCACAGAAACAAGTTTCCAACGAAAGAACAGAATTGTAAAGTACAACTTTGTAACCTAAGTAACATGTGTGTTGCCCATTCAATTAGGAATACAGGAAAAGTGAAAAATGATATCCCCCACTTTAGAGCACAGAAAGAAGTTTCCAATGAAAGAACAGAAACACAAACCACAACTTTGGAAACTAAAAGACATGTGTGTCACCCGTTCAATTAAGAATACAGGAAAACTGAAAAGTGATATCTCCCACTGTAGTGCAAAGAAAGATGTTTCCAAAAAAAGAACAGAAATGTAAATCACAAGTTTGTAAACTAAGTAACATGTATGTAGCCCATTCAATTAGGAATACCAGAACACTGAAAAGTGATATCTCCCACTGTAGTGCACAGAAACAAGTTTCCAACAAAAGAACAGAAAGGCAAAGCACAACTTTGTAAACTAAATCACAATTGTGTTGTCTGCTCAATTAGGAATACAGGAAAACTGAAATGTGTCATCTCGCACTGTATGGCACAGAAACAAGTTTCCATTGAAAAAACAGAAACGAAAAGCAAAACTTTGAAAACTAATTCACATACGTGTCGCCCGTTCAATTATTATAACAGGAAAACTGAAAAGTGATATAACCCTAACCCCTAACCTTAACCCTAACCCCTAACCCCTAACCCTAACCCTAACCCTAACCCATAACCCTAACCCTAACCCTACCCTAACCCTAACCCTAAATCTAACCCTCACCCTAACCCTAACTTTGTCCTAACAGGAACAAGTTTCCAACGAAAGAACATAAACACAAAGCACTACTTTGTAAACTAAATCACATGTGTGTCACTCGCTCAATTAGGAATACAAGAAAACTGCAAAGTGATATATCACACTGTACAGCACAGGAAAAAGTTTCCAACAAAAGAACAGAAAAGCAAAGCACTACTTTCTAAACAGAATCACATGTGTGTCGCTTGCTCAATTTGGAATACAGGAAAACGGAAAAGTGTTATCTCGCACTGTACAGCACAGAAACAAGTTTCCATCGAAAGAACAGAAACGCAAAGCACAACTTCATAAACTAATTCACATACTTGTCTCTTGTTCAATTATTATAACAAGAAAACTGAAAAGTGATATATCGCACTGTACAGCACAGAAACAAGTTTGCAACAGAAGAACAGAAAGGCAAACCACTACATTGTAAACTAAATCACATATTGTCGCTCACTCAATTAGCAATACAGGAAAACTGAAAACGGATATATCGCACTCTACAGCACAGGAACAAGTTTCCAAGAAAGAATAGAATAGCAAAGCACTACTTTGTAAACTAAATCTCCTGTGCGTCGCTCGCTCAATTAGGAATACAGGAAAACTGAAAAGTGTTATCTCACACTGTACAGCACAGAAACAAGTTTTCATCGAAAGAACAGAAACACAAAGCACAACTTTGTAAACTAATTCAAATACGTGTCGCCTGTGCAATTATTGTAACAGGGAAACTGAAAAGTGATATAACCCTAACCCTAACCTTAACCCTAACCCCGTACCCCTAACCCTAACCCTAACCCATAACCCTAACCCTAACCCTACCCTAACCCTAACCCTAAATCTAACCCTCACCCTAACCCTAACTTTGTCCTAACAGGAACAAGTTTCCAAAGAAAGAACATAAACACAAAGCACTACTTTGTAAACTAAAACACATGTGTGTCACTCGCTCATTTAGGAATACAGGAAAACTGTAAAGTGATATAACGCACTGTTCAGCACAGGATCAAGTTTCGAACGAAAGACCAGAAAAGCAAAGCACTACTTTTAAACGGAATCACATGTGTGTCGCTCGCTCAATTAAGAATACAGGAAAACTGAAAAGTGTTATCTCGCACTGTATGGCACAGAAACAAGTTTTCATCCCAAGAACAGAAACACAAAGCACAACTTTATAAACTAATACACATACGTGTCGCCTGTTCAATTATTATAACAGGAAAACTGAAAAGTGATATAACCCTAACCCTAACCATAACTCTAACCCCAAACGCTAACTCTAACACTAACCCTAAACCCCTATCCCTAACCCTAACCTTAACCCTAACCCTAATCCTAACCATAACCCTAAACCCTAAACCTAACCCTAACACTAATCCTAACGGTAACCCCCCGTAACCTAACCCTAACACCAACCGTTACCTCTAACCCTAATCCTGACCATAATCCTAACCCTAACCCTAACCCTAACCCTAACCCAACCCCTAACCCTAATCCTAACCCTAAACCTAAACCTAACCTAACCTAACCCTAACTTGGTCCTAACAGGATCAAGTTTCCAAAGAAAGGACATAAACACCTAGCACTACTTTGTAAACTGAATCACATGTGTGTCACTCGTTCAATTAGGAGTACAGGAAAACAGAAGAGTGATATAACCCACTGTACAGCACAGGAACAAGTTTCCAACAAAAGAACAGAAAAGCAAAGCACTACTTTGTAAAATAAATTACATGTGTGTCGCTCGTTCAATTAGGAATACAGGAAAACTGAAAAGTGATATACCGCACTATACAGAACAGGACCAAGTCTCCAACAAAAGAACAGAAAAGCAAAGCACTACATTGTAAACTAAATCTAATGTGTGTCGCTCGCTCAATTAGGAATACAGGAAAACTGCAAAGTGATATATCGCACTGTACAGCACAGGAACAAGTTTCCAACAAAAGAAAAGAAAAGCAAAGCACTACTTTCTAAACAGAATCACATGTGTGTCGCTTGCTCAATTTGGAATACAGGATAACGGAAAAGTGTTATCTCGCACTGTACAGCACAGACACAAGTTTCCATCGAAAGAACAGAAACGCAAAGCACAACTTCATAAACTAATTGACATACTTGTCTCTTGTTCAATTATTATAACAAGAAAACTGAAAAGTGATATATCGCACTGTACAGCACAGAAACAAGTTTGCAAAAGAAGAATACAAAGGCAAACCACTACATTGTAAACTAAATCACATATGTGTCGCTCGAATAATTAGGAATACGGGAAAACTGAAAAGGGATACATCACACTCTACAGCACAGGAACAAGTTCCAAGAAAGAATAGAAAAGCAAAGCACTACTTTGTAAACTAAATCACCTGTGCGTCGCTCGCTCAATTAGGAATACAGGAAAACTGAAAAGTGTTATCTCACACTGAACAGTACTGAAACAAGTTTTCATCGAAAGAACAGAAACACAAAGCACAACTTTGTAAACTAATTCACATTCGTGTCGCCTGTTCAATTATTATAACAGGAAAACTGAAAAGTGATATAATCCTAACCCTAACTCTAAGCCCCTAACCCTAACCCTAACCCTAACCCTAACACTGATCCTAATCCTAACCGGTAACCCTAACTCTAACCATAACGCTACCATAACCCTATTCCTAACCCTACTTGTTCCTAACAGGGACAATTTTCCAACGAAAAAGAACATAAACGCAAAGCACTACTTTGTTAAATAAATCACATGTGTGCCACTCGCTCAATTAGGAATACAGAAAAATTCAAAAGTGATATAAGGCACTGTACAGCACAGGAACAAGTTTTGAACGAAAAAGAACAGAAAGGCAAAGCACTACTTTTAAATGGAATCACATGTGTGTCGCTCACTCAATTAGGAATACAGGAAAACTGAAAAGTGTTATCTTGCACTGTAAGGCACAGAAACAAGTTTACATCGAAAGAACAGAATCACAAAGCACAACTTTGTAAACTAATTCAAATACGTGTTGCCCATTCAATTATTATAACAGGACAACTGAAAAGTGATATATCGAACTGTACAGCACAGGAACAAGTTTCCATCGAAAGAAAAGAAACGCAAAGCAAAACTTTGTGAACGAATTCACATATGTGTAGCCCGTTCAATTATTATTAACAGGAAAACTCAAAAGTGATATAGCACATTGTACAGCACAGAAACAAGTTTCCATCAGAAGAACAGAAACACAACACACTACTTTGTAAACTAAATCACATGTGTGTTGCTCGCTCAATTAGGAATACAGGAAAACTGCAAAGCGATATATATAGAAATGTATGGCAAAGAAACAAGGTTCTTTGAAAGAACAGAAACATAAAGCACAACTTTGAAAACTAATTCACATTCGTGTCGCCTGTTCAATTATTATAACAGGAAAACTGAAAAGTGATATAAGCCTAACCCTAAACCTAACACCCTAACCCTAACCCTAACCCCTAACCCTAACCCTAACCCTAACCTAACACTAAACCTACCCTAACCCTAACACTAACCCTAACCCCAACCCTAAGCCTAAATTGTTCCTAACAGGTTTCCAAGGAAAGAACATAAATAAAAAACACTACTCTGTAAATTAAATCACATGTGTTTCACTCGCTCAATTATGAATACAGGAAAACTGAAAAGTGATATATCACACTGTACAGCACAGGAACAAGTTCAGAACGATAGAACAGAAAAAGCAAAGCACTACTTTTAAACGGAATCACATGTGTGTCGCTCGCTCAATTAGGAATACAGGAAAACTGAAAAGTGATATATCGCACTGTAGGGTACAGAAACAAGTTTCCATCAAAAGAACAGAAACGCAAAGCACTACTTTGTATACTAATTCACATACGTGTCCCCTGTTCAATTAATATAACAGGAAAACTGAAAAGTGACATAACCCTAACCATAACCCCCTAACCCTAACCCTAACCCCCTAAACCTAACCATAACGCTAACCCTAACCCTACCATAACCCTAACCCTAACCCTAACACTAACCCTAACCCTAGCCTAACCCTAAGCCTAACCCTAACCTATCATGTTCCTAAGAGGAAGAAGTTTCCAATGAAAGAACATAAACGCAAAGCACTACTTTGTAAACTAAATCACATGTGTGTCACTCGCTCAATTAGGAATACAGGAAAACTGAAAAGTGTTATCTCAAGACTGTAAGGCACAGAAACAAGTTTCATCGAAAGGAGAGAAACGCAAAGCACAACTTTGGAAACTAATTCACATACTTGTATCCCGTTCAATTAATATAACAGGAAAACTGAAAAGTGATATATCACACTGTACAGCACAGAAACAAGTTTCCAGCACAAGAACAGAAATGCAAAGCACAACTTTGTATACTAATTCAAATACCTGTCAGCCGTTCAATTATTATAACAGGAAAACTGAAAAGTGATATATCACACTGTACAGCACAGAAACAAGTTTCCATCGAAAGAACAGAAACGCAAACCACAACTTTGTATACTAATTCACATTCGTGTCGCCTGTTCAATTATTATAACAGGAAAACTGAAAAGTGACATAACACTAACCCTAACCCTAAGCCCTAACCTAACCCTAACCCTTATCCCTAACCCTAACCTTAAAGCTAACCCCAACCCTACCCTAACCCTAAGCCTAAACCTAACCCTAACCCTAAACCTAACTTGTTCCTAACAGGAAGAAGTTTCAAACGCAAGAACATAAACGCAAAGCACTACTTTGTAAACTTAATCACATGTGTGCCTCTTGCTCAATTAGGAATACAGGAAAACTGAAAAGCGATATATCAAAATTTACAGCAAAGAAACAAGTTTTCATCGAAAGAACAGAAACGCAAAGCACAACTTTGTAAACTAATTCACATTCGTGTCGCCTGTTCAATTATTATAACAGGAAAACTGAAAAGGGATTTAACCCTAACCCTAACCCTAAGCCCCTAACCCTAACCATAACCCTAACCCTAACCTCTAACCCTAACCCTAACCCTAACCCTAACCCTAACCCTAACCCTAACCCTAAAAACCTAACCCTAACCTAACCCTAACTTGTTCCTAACAGGAACAAGTTTCCAACAAAAGAACATAAACTCAAAGCACTACTTTGTAAACTAAATCACATGTGTGCCACTCGATCAATTAGGAATACAGGAAAACTGAAAAGTGATATAACGCACTGTACAGGACAGGAACAAGTTTCGAAGGAAAGAACAGAAAAACAAAGCAATACTTTTAAACGGAATCACATGTGTGTCGCTCGCTCAATTAGTTATTAGTTACCTTGCACTGTACGGCACAGGAACAAGTTTCCATCGAATGAACAGAAACGCAAAGCACAATTTTGTGAACTAATTCACATATGTGTCGCCCGTTCAATTATTATAACAGGAAAACTGAAAAGTTTTATCTCGCACTGTACAGCACAGAAACAAGTTTCCAAAAGAAGAACAGAAACGCAAAGCACTACTTTGTAAACTAAATCAAATGTGTGCCACTTGCTCAATTAGGAATACAGGAAAACTGAAAAGTGATATCTCACACTGTAGTGCACAGAAACAAGTTTCCAAGAAAAGAACAGAAAGGCAAAGCACAACTTTGGAAACTAAATCACATGTGTGTCGACTGTTGAATTAGGAATAAAGGAAAACTGAACAGTGTTATCTCAAGACTGTACAGCAGCACAGAAACAAGTTTCCATCCAAAGAACAGAAACACAAAGCACAACTTTGTAAACTAATTCACATACGTGTTGCCCGTTCAATTATTATAACAGGAAAACTGAAAAGTGATATATCACACTGTACAGCACAGAAACAAGTTTCCAACAGAAGAAAAGAAATGCAAAGCACTACTTTGTAAACTAAATCACATGTGTGTCACTCGCTCAATTAGGAATACAGGAAAACTTAAAAGTGATATATCGTAATGTATGGCAAAGAATCAAGTTTTCATCGAAAGAACAGAAACGCAAAGCACAACTTTGTAAACTAATTCACATTTGTGTCGAATGTTCAATTATTATAACAGGAAAACTGAAAAGTGATATAACCCTAACCCTAACCTTCACCCTTAACCCTAACACTAACCCTAACCCTAACCCTAACCCTAACCCTAACCCTAACCCTACCTAACCTAACCCTAACCCTAACCCTAACCCTAACTTGTTCCTAATAGGAACAAGTTTCCAAAGAAAGAACATAAACGCAAAGCACTACTTTGTAAACTAAATCACATGTGTGCCACTCACTCAATTAGGAATACAGGAAAACTGAAAAGTGATATCTTGCACTGTACCTCACAGAAAAAAATTTCCAAGGAAAGAACAGAAATGTAAAGCACAACTTTGTAAACTAATTACCATGTGTGTTGCCTGCACAATTAGGAATACAGGAAAATTGAAAAGTGATATCTCCCACTGTAGTGCACAGAAACAAGTTTCCAAGAAAAGAACAGAAAGGCAAAGCACAACTTTGGAAACTTAATCACATGTGTGTCACATGTTCAATTAGGAATACAGGAAAACTGAAAAGTGATATCTTGCACTGTACCTCACAGAAACAAGTTTCCAACGAAAGAAAAGAAATGTAAAGCACAACTTTTCAAGCTAAGTAACATGTGTGTCGCCTGCACAATTAGGAACACAGGAAAACTGAAATGTAATATTTCCCACTTTAGAGCACAGAAAGAAATTTCCAATGAAAGAACAGAAACGCAAAGCACAACTTTTGAAACTAAATCACATGTGTGTCGCCCGTTCAATTAGGAATACAGGAAAACTGAAAAGTGATATCTCCCACTGTAGTGCACAGAAACAAGTTTCCAACAAAAGAACAGAAAGGCAAAACACAACTTTGTTAACTACATAACATTTGTGTTGCCCCCCTCAATTAGGCAAACAGGAAATCTGAAGAGTGATATCTCCCACTTTACAGCACAGAAACAATTTCCAATGAAAGAACAGAAAGGCAAAGCACAACTTTCGAAACTAAATCACATGTGTATCGCCCGTTCAATTAGGAATAAAGGATATCTCAAAAGTGATATCTCACAATGTACCTCACTGAAACAAGATTCCAACGAAAGAACAGAAAGGCAAAGCACAACTTTGGAAACTAAATCGCATGTGTGTCGCCCTTTCAATTACGAATACAGGAAAACTGAAAAGTGATATCTTGCACTCTACCTCACAGAAAAAAATTTCCAAGGAAAGAACAGAAATGTAAAGCACAACTTTGTAAACTAATTACCATGTGTGTTGCCTGCACAATTAGGAATACAGGAAAACTGAAAGGTGATATCTCCCACTGTAGTGCACAGAAACAATTTTCCAACAAAAGAACAGAAAGGCAAAGCACAACTTTGGAAACTTAATCACATGTGTGTCGCCCGTTCAATTAGGAATACGGGAAAACTGAAAAGTGATATCTCGCACTGTAGTGCACAGACAAGTTTCCAAAGAAAAAACAGAAATGTAACGCACAACTTTGTAAACTAAGTAACATGTGTGTCGCCTGCATAATTAGGAACACAGGAAAACTGAAAAGTGATATATTCCATTTTAGAGCACAGAAAGAAGTTTCCCATGAAAGAACAGAAACGAAAAGCACAACTATAGAAACTAAATCACATGTGTGTCGCCCATTCAATTAGGAATACAGGAAACTGAAAAGTGATATCTCCCACTGTAGTGCACAGAAACAAGTTTCCAACAAAACAATAGAAAGGCAAAGCACAAATTTGGAAACTATATCACATGTGTGTCACATGTTCAATTAGGAATACAGGAAAACTGAAAATTGATAACTTGCACTGTACCTCACAGAAACAAGTTTCCAACAAAAGAACAGAAATGTAAAGCACAACTTTTTAAACTAAGTAACATGTGTGAAGCCTGCACAATTAGGAATACAGGAAAACTGAAAAGTGTTATCTCTAACTGTACCGCACAGAAACAAGTTTCCATCGAAAGAACAGAAACGGAAAGCACAACTTTGTAAACTAATTCACATACGTGTCGCCTGTTCAATTATTAAAGCAGGAAAAGTGAAAAGTGATATGAAGCTAACCCAAACAATAAACCTAACCCTAACCCCCTAACACGAACCCTAACCCTAACCCTAACCCCTAACCCTACCCGTTACTCTACCCTAACCCTAACCCTAACCCTAATTTGTTCCTAATAGGAACAAGTTTCCAACAAAGAACATAAACGAAAAGCAATACTTTGTAAACTAAATCACATGTGTGTCACTCGCTCAATTAGGAATACAGGAAAACTGGAAAGTGATATATCACACTGTACAACATAGGAATAAGTTTCGAACGAAAGAACAGAAAAGCAAAGCAGTACTTTTAAACGGAATCACATGTGTGTCGCTCGCTCAATTATGAATACAAGAAAACTGAAAAGTGTGATTTCGCACTGTACGGCACAGAAACAAGATTCCATCGAAAGAACAGAAATGGAAAGTACAACTTTGTAAACTAATTCACATACATGCCGCCCATTCAATTATTATAAGAGGAAAACTAAAAGAGATATATCGCACTGTACAGTACAGGAACAAGTATCGAGCAAAAGATCAGAAACGCAAAGCACTACTTTGTAAATTAATTCACATGTGTGTCGCTCGCTCAATTAGGAATACAGGAAAACTGAAAAGTGATATATCACAGTGTATGGCACAGAAACAAGATTCCATCGAGACAAGAGAAACGCAAAGCATAACTTTGTAAACTAATTCACATACGTGTCGCCCATTCAATTATTATAACAGGAAAACTGAAAAGTGATATATCGAACTGGAACCTGCTTCCATCTAAAGAACAGAAACACAAAGCACAACTTTGTAAACTAATTCACATTCGTGTCATCTTTTCAATTATTATAACAGGAAAACTGAAAAGTGATATAACCCTAATCTTAACCCTACCCCTACCCCTAACCCTAACCCTAACCAGGACCCTACCCTTACCCTAACCCTAACTCTAACACTAAACCTTAACCTAACTTGTTCCTAACAGGAACAAGTTTCCAACGAAAGAACATAAATGCAAAGCAATACTTTGTAAACTAAATCACATGTGTGCCACTCGCTCAATTAGGAATACAGGAAAACTGAAAAGTGATATAACGCACTGTACAGCACATCAACAAGTTTTGAACAAAAGAAGAGAAAAGCAAAGCACTACTTTTAAACCAAATCACATGTGTGTCGCTTGCTCAATTATGAATAGAGGAAAACTGAAAAGTGATATAACACACTGTACAGCACATCAACAAGTTTTGAACAAAAGAACAGAAAAGCAAAGCACTACTTTTAAACCCAATCACATGTGTGTCGCTTGCTCAATTATGAATACAGGAAAACTGAAAAGTGTTATCTCGCACTGTACAGCACAGGAACAAGTTTCAAACAAAAGAACAAAAACGCAAAGAACAACTATGTAAACTAATTCACATTCGTGTCGCCTGTTCAATTATTATAACAGGAAAACTGAAAAGTGATATAACCCTAACCCTAACCCTCAGCCCCTAACCTTACCCCTAACCCTAACCCTAACCCTAACCCCTAACCCTAACCCTAATCTTAAACCTAACCCTAACCCTAACTGTAACTCTTTACTAACAGGAACAAGTTTCCAACAAAAGAACATAAACTCAAAGCACTACTTTGTAAACTAAATCACATGTGTGCCACTCGCTCAATTAGGAATACCCCCAAACTGAAAAGTGATATATCACGCTGTACAGCACAGAAACAAGTTTCCAACAGAAGAACAGAAACGCAAAGCACTACTTTGTAAACTAAATCACATGTGTGTCGCTCACTCAATTAGGAATACAGGAAAACTGAAAAGCGATATATGGAAATGTACGGCAAGGAAACAAGTTTTCATCGAAAGAACAGAAACACAAAGCACAACTTTGTAAACTAATTCACATTCGTGTCGCCTGTTCAATTATTATAACAGGAAAACTGAAAAGTGATATAACCCTAACCCTAACCCTAAGCCCTTAAACATAACCCTACCCCTAACCATACCTCTACCCCTAACCCTAACCAGAACCCTAACCCTAACCCCAACCCCAACCCTAAACCTAACCCTAACACTAACCCTAACCCTCACACTAACCCTAACCCTAACCCTAACCTAAGACTAAATTGTTCCTAATAGGAACAAGTTTCCAACAAATGAACAGAAACGCAAAGCACAAATTTGTAAATTAATTCACATATGTGTTGCCCGTTCAATTATTATAACAGAAAAACTGAAATGTGATATATCACACTGTACAGCACAGGAACAAGTTTCCATTGTAAGAACAGAAACTCAAAGCACAACTTTGTAAACTACTTCACATAAGTGTCGCCCGTTCAATTATTATAATAGGAAAACTGAAAAGTGATATATCACACTGTACGGCACATAAACAAGTTTCAAACAGAAGAACAGAAACGCAAAGCACTACCTTGTAAACTAATTCACATTCATGTTGCCTGTTCAATTTTTATAACAGGAAAACTGAAAGGTGATATAACCCTCACCCTAACCCTAAGCCAATAACCTAACTCTAACCCAAAACCTAACCCTAACCCTAACAGTAAGACTCTAACCCTAACCCTAAACCTAAGCCTAACCCTAACCCTAACCCTAACTTGTTCCTAACGGGAACAAGTTTCCAACGAAAGAACATGAACGCAAAGCACTACTTTGTAAACTAAATCACATGTGTGCCACACGCTCAATTAGGAATACAGGAAAACTGAAAAGTGATATAACGCACTGTACATCACATGAACAACTTTCGAACAAAAGAACAGAAAAGCAAAGCACTACTTTGTAAACTAAATCACATGTGTGTCACTCGCTCAATTAGGAATACAGGAAAACTGAAAAGCGATATATTGAAATGTAGGGCAAAGAAACAAGTTTTCTTCAAAAGAACAGAAACACAAAGCACAACTTTGTAAACTAATTCACATTCGTGTTGCCTGTTCAATTATTATAACAGGAAAACTGAAATGTGATATAACCCTAACCCTATCCCTAAGCCCCTAACCCTAACCCTAACCCTAACCCTAACCCAAACCCTAACCCTAACACCTAACCCTAACCCTAACCCTTACCCTAACCCTACCCTAACACTAACCCTAACACTAACCCTAACTTGTTCCAACGAAAGAACATAAACGAAAAGCACTACTTTGTAAACTAAATCACATGTGTGCCACTCCATCAATTAGGAATACAGGAAAACTGAAAAGTGATATATCACACTGTACAGCCCAGAAACAAGTTTCCAACAGAAGAACAGAAAAGCAAAGCACTACTTTTAAAGGGAATTACATGTGTTTCGCTCTCTCTATTAGTAATAGAGGAAAACGGAAAAGTGTTATCTCGCACTGTACGGCACACAAACAAGTTTCCATGGAAAGAACAGAAACGCAAAGCACAACTTTGTAAACTTATTCACATTCGTGTCTCCTGTTCAATTATTATAACAGGAAAACTGAAAAGTGATATAACCCTAACCCTAACCATAAGCCCCTAACACTAACGCTAACCCTAACCCCTAACCCTAACACTATACCTAACCCTAACCCTACCCTAACCCTAAGCCTAACCCTAACACTAACCCTAACTTGTCCCTAACATGAAAAATTTTCCAACAAAAGAAAATAAACGCAAAGTACTACTTTGTAAACTAAATCACATGTGTGCCACTCAATTAGGAATATAGGAAAACTGAAAAACGATATATCGAAATGTACAGCAAAGAAACAGTTTTCATCGAAAGAACAGAAACGTAAAGCACAACTTTGTAAACTAATTCACATTCGTGAGGCCTGTTCAATTATTATAACAGGAAAACTGAAAAGTGACATAACGCGAATCCTAACCCCTAACCCGAACACTAACCTAACCCTAACCCTAACCGTACCCTAACCCTAAGCCTAAGCCTAACCCTACCCTAACTTGTTCCTAACAGGAACCAGTTTCCACCGAAAGAACATAAACGCAAAGCACTACTTTGTAAACTAAATCACATGTGTGCCACTCGCTCAATTATGAATACAGGAAAACTGAAAAGTGATATAACGCACTGTACAGCACAGGAACAAGTTGAAACGAAAACTACTTTTAAACGGAATCACATGTGTGTCGCTCGCTCAGTTAGGAATAGAGGAAAACTGAAAAGTGTTATCTCGCACTGTATGGCACAGAAACAAGTTTCCATCGAAAGAACAGAAAAGCAATGCACAACTTTGTAAACTAATTCACATACGTGTTACCCATTCAATTATTATAACAGGAAAACTGAAAAGTGATATATCACACTGTACAGCACAGGAAGAAGTTTCCATCAGAAGAACAGAAACGGAAAGCACTACTTTGTAAACTAAATCACTTGTATGTCACTCGCTCAATTAGGAATACAGGAAAACTGAAAAGTGATATATCGAAACGTACAGCAAAGAAACAAGTTTTCATCGAAAGAACAGAAAGGCAAAGCACAACTTTGTAAACTAATTCACATTCGTGTCGCCTGTTCAATTAATATAACAGGAAAACTGAAAAGTGATAAAAACCTAACCCTAACCCTAATCCCTAACCCTAACACTAAACCTAACCTTAACCCCTAACCCTAACCCAACCCTAACCCTAAAATAACCGTAACCCTAACCCTAACCCCAACCCTAACCCTAACCCTAACTTGTTTCTAACAGGAACAAGTTTCCAACGAAAGAACATAAATGCAAAGCACTACTTTGTAAACTAAATCACATGTGTGCAAATCGCTCAATTAGGAATACAGGAAACCTGAAAAGTGATATAACGCACTGTACAGCACAGGAACAAGTTTCGAACAAAAGAACAGAAAAGCAAAGCACGACCTTTAAACGGAATCACATGTGTGTCGCTCGCTCAATTCGGAATACAGGAAAACTGAAAAGTTTTACCTCCCACTGTAAGGCACAGAAAGAAGTTTCCATCGAAACAACAGAAACGCAAAGCACAACTTTGTAAACTAATTCACATACGTGTCCTCCATTCAATTATTATAACAGTCAAACTGAAAAGTGATACATCACACTGTACAGCACAGAAACAAGTTTCCAACAGTAGAACAGAAACGCAAAGCACTACTTTGTAAACTAAATCACATGTGTGTCGCTCGCTCAATTAAGAATACAGGAAAACTGAAGAGCGATATATCGAAATGTACAGCAAAGAAACAAATTTTCATCGAAAGAACAGAAATGCAAAGCACAACTTTGTAAACTAATTCACATTTGTGTCTCCTGTTCAATTATCATAACAGGAAAAGTGAAAAGTGATATAATCCTAACCCTAACCCTAATACCCTAACCCTAACCCTAACCCTAACCCTAACCGTAACCCTAACTTGTTCCTAACATTAACAAGTTTCCAACGAAAGAACTTAAACGCAAAGCACTACTTTGTAAACTAAATCACATGTGTGCCACTTGATCAATTAGGAATACAGGAAAACTGAAAAGTGATATAACGCACTGTACTGCACAGGAACAAGTTTCGAACGAAACAACAGAAAAGCAAAGCACTACTTTTAAATGGAATCACATGTGTTTAGCTCGCTCAGTTAGGAATACAGGAAAACTGAAAAGCGATATATCGAAATGTAGGGCAAATAAACAAATTTTCATCGATAGAACAGAAATGCTAAGCACAAATTTATAAACTAATTCACATACGTGTCGCCTGTTCAATTATTATAACAGGAAACTGAAAAGTGATATATCGAACTGTACAGCACAGGAACAAGTTTCCATCGAAAGAAAAGAAACGCAAAGCAGAACTTTGTAAACTAATTCACAAATGTGTCGCCCGTTCATTTAATATAACAGGAAAACTGAAAAGTGATATATCACACTGTACAGCACAGAGACAAGTTTCCAACAGAAGAACAGAAATGCAAAGCACTGAAAGATTCCTGATGGGTGTCTTCCGTCAGGGAGAGCCCCTCCCAAGCATCAACGAGACCAGATGTGCGGCTGCAAACAGCAAGAGGCTTTATTTTGATACACAGGTACCCGGGGCAACGAAGTCTCTTGGGAGACTTGCACGCCCCCTGAGTGGAAAGCTGGTCTTTTTATAGGGTCTCAGAGCAAAAGCGCAGGTACAGATGCGAGAAGCATAGTTACAGGGAGCTGATTGGTACATTTAAATGAGACCACAACTTGAGTCGGAGTTTGGCAGGGACACCATGATATCAGGAACTGGGTGGTCGGAAAGGTCATGATGGCTCTCAATCTTGGGACCACCACCTGTTGTTTGTCTTAGGGCTCCTATCTCAGCTGGAACAGTCTCACTATTTGTCTTAGGGCCCCTATCTCAGCTGGAACAGTCTCACAAACTTCTCATATGCGTGGTCAGCACAAATTGATTTTTGGCTCAACTGGGGCAGCCTGACCGCAGATATCCCCAGCAGCTGGGTCTCTTCAGCTAGTTCCCTCCCTAGCCCACAGAGTTTCTCAAAACAGTAGTATCCTTCAGAGTTTCTCAAAACAGTGCTGTACAAAATGACATTAACTATTAGCTGCTTCTAACTTTTGGTGAGGCGGGGTTCTTTCATTCTCCCCTTTTTCTTCTAACTTAGAATGGAATATTTCATTCTAGGGCCTAGGGAGAGTTAATTTCTGTCTCCTGCTGTTTAAACTGATGATACTGGTGGGTTAACACCAACGCTTGTATGACAGAGAGCCGGTGGCTTTATTGAACCTACTCTCCTACCAGCTTTGTCCTGACTCAAAGAACTGCTGTCTCTGTCTGAGTCTTCCTTTAAGCCAAGGAGAACTATTACAGGGTCTCTCTAGGCTTTTAGCCCAGTTGCTGCAATATTAGTGTCCATTTCAGCTAAGCAGATGCCCAAGATAATAGCTAATGCCAGGGAGCCCCTTTTGACTTAGCATTTCAGCCTGCTAGGGGGGATTTGGGCGTAGTTCCGTCTTCTGGAGCTTCTTCGAGCTGACCATTGGACCATAGGCATCAGGGGCTAGGAAGGCTGAAATGCCAGTCAAAGGCTGGGCAATAACGGAGTCCCAAGCATGTGGTTCATTGCCACCCGAAGAGGCAGGGAGCAATCATGTCAGTTTCCAGGAAGTCCAGATCTCAGCTTGCAGTCCACAGCTGATGCCGGAACAGAGTCAAAAAGGTGAAAATCTGCTGAGACAAATTCAGACTAGAGACAGAAGTTAAGATTTGTCTGTTAAATGGATAAAGTGAGAAATCCCAACACCAGGGAAAAACTCTTCTGGGATCCATTTGAGCTATGCCAGATCTAGGTCTTATGACCTTTTGATTTTTATAAACTCATATAAATTTTTGGTATCAGAAAAGTAACATATAAGCAAATCTAATACAGCAACATTTTGAGAGTAACAAATAAAAACTATATCCAGCAGAATTGGTACCAGTCAGCTGTTTGTTTTATATCTTTTATAAACAACTTAAGTGTGTCCATGTGGCAGCCTTTTTGGAGTTAATGGCATCTGAGCAGCAGAACTCAGCTTCTTGGCTATTTTTCAAAGTCCAGTCTTTCACAGACTGACCTTGGTGGTCTTACAGTGGACTGCTCTGACCCTGAGAAACTCTGTGCAACCATAGTAACCAGACAGCAGGCTCTGTGCAACCTTGAGTAAACCCTCCTATATTTTGGCTAAGTAAGATTGCCTGCGTGAGAAACTGCTTGTACTTTTTTTTTTTTTTTTTTTTAAGTGTTAACCTGACGTCCATTAAATTGATACTTTGATCAGTATGTAGACCAACATTTTTTTAGATTTTTATAACCTGAACTCCTATATCCTCAGACCCTATATAAACCTTATATTTTTTATTTAACTATTAATATAAGACATTGGCAACTGATGTAAAGCCTGTGAGCAGGGCAAACCTGTTTTGTTAGGCTTTTTTTTATACAAAATATATAGTACCCAGTAGTTTTAACTAACTAATGAACTGTCCAATGAGCTGATAGTGAACCTAACTGTCTGCTCTTTAACTGCCAAGTTACTGTTAACTAAGCCTAGCCTTTTAGCCTAGCTGTCAATGTGATCAGAGACCTGAGAAGGATAAATTATGAGCTAAGTACCAATCAAAATGACAGAGATGACTAGTTAGTCCATTACCTAGGCAGTGTCCCTGGCTCCTATGTTCTCCTGGCTTTTTGAGCAGAGGCAGTCCAGCCATCAGGCATAGAGGATGAGAAACTGCTGCTGTGGAAAGAGGAACAGGAGAGATTGACCTCACCTTGCCTCTCACAATGTGAGACAATGGCTCTTCAGGTGTCCCCGGCTTTGTCCACAGTTTAGGCTGGGCCCTAGCAGTGGGCCAGTTGGGGCAGTATTGCCCAGTGGTTAGCATACCACAATCCAGAGTTGCAGTCATCTGTCATTGTGTCCAAATCTTCTCGGAGACCTTGGGGAGCTACTGCCAGGATTTTGGGACTTTCTGCCACAATAAACTTACATATGTTAAAATGCCATATTCATCAGATCTCTGATAAGCTTGAGGGCCAGCATATCTGAGTTACTCTTTGTTTTTATCATCTGTTTTAAACTGTGTCCTATAAAACAGAATGCTATTTAATCTAGTTCTAGCATATTTCTGAGATGCATGTTTTAGAACTATATATTTTAAGACAAATAGGCAAACTTTATAGTTACCCATCCTAGGCTTAACCTTAAAAAAACTTGAACAAGGAGACTAGGTAAGGCTCAACTGCAGTATTTAGCATGACTTTAAATCTGCTCTTTCTGAACTAAAATCAAAGCAAACCTTTTAATCTGATACAGTTCATAGAAAGGCTAGCAAATCTTGCTACTCCTACCACTTGCATTAAAATTAAACAGTAAAAGCTTTTGCACTTAACACTGATATGACTATACATAACTGAGATACCTGAACAAAATGGTGGCAAACTCATAGTTTTACCCTCTTTATCTCTGAACCAGTATGGCGGCTGGCCACGTGTAACTGAACTCAGCTGGAAGTCCTAAACAAATATGGCAGCAAAACTACAGCTTTATGTGCTCTCTATCCCTGAACCATCATGGCAGCTAGCCATGTGTTAGCACAGGCTATGACTGACAATACCAAAAATAGCCATTAGGTGCTTAGCTTCTGCTTTGATAGTCTGTAGGGCAGAGGCTTTCAGAGACCCTCTGTGGTAGGTTCCTAGGTTGTTTCCTGTTTTCTTCTTCTTCTGATGTCCATCCTCTTTGCCTTTCCGGATGGGGATTAGACGTTTTTGTTGGGGTCCTCTCTCTTGCTTAGTTTCTTTAGATGCACAGGTTTTAGTGGGTTTGTCCTATGTTGTATGTCTATATGAGTGAGTATATACCATGTGTGTCATTTTGCTTCTGGGACAACTCACTCAGGATGATCCTTTCCAGATCCCACCATTTACCTGCAAATTTCATGATTTCCTAATTTTTCATTGCTGAGTAATATTCCATTGTGTAGATGTACCACATTTTCTGCATCCATTCTTCAGTTGAGGGGCATCTGGGTTGTTTCCAGCTTCTGGCTATTACAAATAAAGCTGCTACGAACATGGTTGAGCAAATTTCCTTTTTGTGTGCTTGAACCTCTTTTGGATATATGCCTAGGAGTGGTATGGCTGGATCTTGGGGAAGCACTATTCCTAGTTTTCTGAGAAAATGCCAGATTGATTTCCAGAGTGGTTGTACCAGTTTACATTCCCACCAGCAGTGGAGAAGGGTTCCTCTTTCTCCACTACCTCTCCAGCATGTGTTGTCACTTGAGTTTTTGATCTTGGCCATTCTCATGGGTGTAAGGTGAAATCTCAGGGTTGTTTTGATTTGCATTTCCCTAATGGCTAGTGAGGTTGAGCATTTCTTTAAGTGCTTCTCTGCCATTCGGTATTCCTCTACAGAGAATTCTCTGTTTAGCTCTGTTCCCCATTTTTTAAGTGGATTACTTGGTTTGCTGCTTTTCAGCTTCTTTTGTTCTTTATATATACTTGATATGAGTCCTCTGTCAGATAAAGGGTTGGTGAAGATTCTTTCCCAATCTGTAGGAGGTCGCTTTGTTTTGATGACGGTGTCCTTTGCTTTGCAGAAGTTTTTCAGTTTCATGAGGTCCCGTTTATTGATTGTTGCTCTTAGAGCCTGTGCTGTTGGAGTTCTGTTCAGGAAGTTTTCCCCTGTACCAATGAGTTCTAGGGTATTCCCCACTTTTTTTTTTTTCAAGCCGATTTTATGTGTCTGGTTTTATGTTGAGGTCTTTGATCCACTTGGACTTCAGTTTTGTGCAGGGTGATAAGTATGGATCTATTTTCAATTTTCTACATGTAGACATCCAGTTGGACCAGCATCATTTGTTGAAGATGCTATCTTTTTTCCATTGTATGATTTTGGCGTCTTTGTCAAATATCAGTTGTCCATAAGTGTGTGGGTTTATTTCTGGGTCCTCTATTCGGTTCCATTGATCCACCATTCTGTTTCTATGCCAGTACCATGCAGTTTTTAAAACTGTTGCTCTATAGTACAACTTAAGATCACGGATGGAGATACCTCCAGAAGATCTTTTATTGTAGAGGATTGTTTTAGCAATTCTGGGTTTCTTGTTATTCCATATGAAGTTGAGAATTTTTCTTTCCAAGTCTGTAAAGAATTGTGTTGGTAATTTGATGGGCATTGCATTGAATCTGTAGATTGCTTTTGTTAAGATGGCCATTTTTACTATGTTAATCCTACCAAGCCATGAGCATGGGAGATCTTTCCATCTTCTCATATCTTCTTCTAGTTCTTTCTTCAGAGATTTAAAATTTTTTTCATACAAGTCTTTGACTTCCTTGGTTAGGGTTACTCCGAGGTACCGTATGTCATTTGTGGCTATTGTGGAGGGTGTTGTTTCCCTAATTTCTTTATCAGCCCTTTTATCTTTTGTATACAGGAGGGCTACTGATTTTTTTGAGTTAATTTTGTATCCGGCCACTTTGCTGAAGGTGTTTATCAGCTGTAGGAGTTCCCTGGTAGAATTTTTGGGGTCACTCACGTATACCATCATATCATCTGCAAATAGTGATAATTTGAATTCTTCCTTTCCAATATGTATCCCCTTGATCTCCTTCAACTGTCTTATTGCTCTAGCAAGGACTTCCAGAACTATGTTGAAGAGATATGGAGAGTGTGGGCAGCCTTGTCTTGTCCTTGATTTCAGTGGGATTGCTTTAAGTTTCTCTCCGTTCAGTTTGATGTTGGCTATAGGTTTGCTGTATATCACCTTTACTATGTTTAGATATGTGCCTTGTATCCCTGATCTCTCCAATACTTTAAACATGAATGGATGTTGGATTTTGTCAAAGGCTTTTTCAGCATCTAGGAGATTATCATGTGGTTTTTTTTTTTTCTTTCAATTTGTTAATATGGTGGATCACATTGATGGATTTCCGTATATTGAACCATCCCTGCATACCTGGGATGAAGCCTACTTGGTCATGGTGGATGATATCTTTGATGTGTTCTTGTATTCGGTTTGCGAGTATTTTGCTGAGTATTTTTGCATCAATGTTCGTAAGGGAGATTGGCCTGAAATTCTCTTTCTTTGTTGAGTCTTTGTGAGATTTAGGTACCAAGGTGACTGTGGCTTCATAGAATGAGTTTGGTAATGCTCCTTCTGTTTCTATTTTGTGGAATAGTTTGAAGAGAGTTGGTGTTAGCTCTTCTTTGAATGTTTGGTAGAATTCTGCGCTGAAACCATCAAGGTCCTGGGCTTTTTTTGGATGGGAGACTTTCGATGACTGCTTCTATTTCCTTGGGGGATATAGGACTATTTAATTGATTTACCTGGTCCTGATTTAGCTTTGGTAAGTGGAATCGATCAAGAAAATTGTCCATTTCATTTAAATTTTCAAATTTTGTTCCATATAGACTTTTGAAGTAAGTCCTAATGATTGCTTAGATTTCCTCAGTGTCTGTAGTTATGTCCCCCTTTTCATTTCTGATTTTGTTGATTTGGATGGTGTCTCACTGCCTTTTAGTTAGCTTGGCTAAGGGTTTGTCTATCTTGTTGATTTTCTCAAAGAACCAGCTCTTGGTTTCATTGATTCTTTGAATTGTTTTATTTGTTTCTAATTGATTGATTTCAGCCCTGAGTTTGATTATTTCCAGCCGTCTGCTCCTTCTTGGTGTGTCTGCTTCTTCTTTTTCTAGGGTTTTTAAGTGAGCCATTAAGTTGCTTGAATGCGCTGTCTCAAATTTCTTCTTGAAGGCACGTAGTGCTATGAACTTTCATCTTAGCACTGCTTTCATTGTGTCCCACAAGTTTGGGTACGTTGTGTCTTCATTTTCATTGAGTTCTAGGAAGATTTTAATTTCTTTCTTTATTTCTTCCCTGACCCAGCTGTCTTTTAGTAGCAAGTTGTTCGGTTTCCATGTATGTGTAGGCTTTTTGCTATTTCTGTTGTTACTGAGGTCCAGCTTTATTCCATGGTGATCCGACAGGGTACAAGGGATTATTTCAATCTTCCTGTATTTGTTGAGGCTTGCTTTGTGACCAACTATGTGGTCTATTTTGGAGAAGGTTCCATGAGGTGCTGAGAAGAAGGTAAATTCTTTTGTGTTTGGGTGTAGGGTTCTGTAAATATCTGTTAGGTCTATATGGTTCATTACCTCTCTTAGAGATATTGTTTCTTTGTTTAATTTCTGTTTTGTTGACCTGTCCTTTGTTGAGAGTGGGGTGCTGAAGTCTCCTACTATTAATGTGTGGGGAGCTATATGTGGTTTAAGTTTTATCAATGTTTCTTTCACAAATGTGGGTGCCCTTGTATTTGGGGCATAGATGTTCAGGATTGTGATGTCTTCTTGGTGGAATTTTCCCTTGATGAGTATGAAGTGTCCTTCCCCATCTCTTTTGATCAATTTTGGTTCAAAGACTATTTTATCAGATATTAGAATGGCTACTCCTGCTTGCTTCTTGGGTCCATTTGCTTGAAAAGCCGTCTTCCATCCCTTTACCCTCAGGTAATGTCTATCTTTGTGTCTTAGGTGTGTTTGTTGTATACAACAGATTGCTGGGTTTTGTTTACGCATCCATTCTGTTAGTCTGTGTCTTTTTATTGGAGAATTCAGTCCATTGATATTGAGAGAGAGTAATGACCAGTGGCTGTTAAATCCTTTGACTTTGATGTTGGCTGTGGTCATACGGTTGTGTGCTTGGTTGCTTTTTGTTTTACTGAAGTGAGGTTATTTATTTCCTGTGTTTTCTTGAATGTAGCTAGCTTTCTTGGGTTGTGAGTACTGCTGTGGTGTCTCGGAGCACTCAGTTCTGTCTGTTTGCAATCTGCAGTCTGCTAGACTTTCCCTAGGTGACCCCAGCAGCACTGTTTCTTCCTTCCCTGTGGGGTCCTCTCCGGACAGGGGTTCCCAGTCCCTGTTGTACTGGGACGCACAGCTTGTCTGTACTGCTGAGCTGAGCGCAAAGCTCTCTGTGCATGGCAGGAGCTCGGCTGTGAGGGCGGCAGAGACTTTCCGGGGAGAGACTGGGTGACCTGCGATCAGACCCACAACCCTGCTTCCCTCTCGGGTCCCCCCGCGACTGGGACTCCCAGTCTCAGGTACCCTTGTGCCCACGGATCAGCCTGGGAAATTTCTCTGTGGGGTCTTCTCTGGACAGGGGTTTCCAGTCCCTGTTGTACTGGGGCGCACAGGTTTTCTGTACCGCTGAGCTGAGCGCAAAGCTCTCTGCGCTTGGCAGGAGCTTGGCTGTGATGGTGGCAGAGAATTTCCAGGGAGAGACTTGGTGAACTGCGATCAGACCCGCAACCCTGTTTCCCCGTGGGGTCCCACCGAGACTGGGACTCCCAGTCTCAGGTACCCTTGTGCCCACGGATCAGCCTGGGGAAGTGGCAGGGACCCGCCCGCTTGCGGCTGCAGCCCGGAGACCAAAAGCCCGCATTACCAGGGATTTCTTCCGGATTCTGGCTGTGCAGCCGAGAGTAGACCCGACTGATTCCCACGCCGTGGGAGCCTCCCCTCAACTGGGAAACACGATCGATGTAGTTTCAGGTCCCTGAGTTCAGTCTCCTGGTCTCTACCCGGATAGTGCTGTCTTGCTGCCCAGAAGCGCTGTTTTCCCGGCGCCACCATCTTGGCTCCAAAGCACTACTTTTAAACGGAATCACATGTGTGTCGCTCGCACAATTCGGAATACAGGAAAACTGAAAAGTGTTACCTCGCACTGTACAGCACAGAAACAAGTTTCCATCGAAAGAACTGAAATGCAAAGCACAACATTGTAAACTAATTCACATACGTGTTGTCCGTTCAATTATTATAACAGGAAAACTGAAAAATGATACATCACACTCTACAGCACAGAAACAAGTTTCCAAAAGAAGAACAGAAACGCAAAGCGCTACATTGTAAACTAAATCACATGTGTGTCGCTCGCTCAATTAGGAATACAGGGAAACTGAAAAGTGTTATCTCGCACTGTACCGCACGGAAAGAAGTTTCCATCGAAAGAAGAGAAACGCAAAGCACAACTTTGTAAACTAATTCACATACATGTCGCCTGTTCAATTATTATAACAGGAAAAGTGAAAAGTGATATAACCCTAACCCTAACCTAAACCTAACCCTAACCCCCTAACACGAACCCTAACACTAACCCTAACCCCTAACCCTATTTCTTACACTACCCTAACCTTAACTCTAACCCTAACGCTAACCCTAACCCTTCCCCTACCTAAACGCTAACAGTAATCCTAACCCTAAACCTAAAATGTTCCTAATAGGAACAAGTTTCCAACGAAAGAACATAAACGCAAAGCAATACTTTGTAAACTAAATCACATGTGTGTCACTCGCTCAATTAGGAATACATGAAAACTGAAAAGTGTCATTTCGCACTGTAAGACACAGAAACAAGTTTCCATCGAAAGAACAGAAACGGAAAGCACAACTTTGTAAAATAATTCACATACGTGCCGCCCATTCAATTATTATAAGAGGAAAACTGAAAAGTGATATATTTCACTGTATAGTACAGGAACAAGTATCGAGCAAAGATCAGAAACGCAAAGCACTACTTTGTAAACTAAATCACATGTGTGTCGCTCGCTCAATTACGAATACAGGAAAACTGAAAAGCGCTATATCGAAATGTATGGCAAAGAAACCAGTTTTCATCGAAAGAACAGAAATGCAAAGCACAACTTTGTAAACTAATTCACATTCGTGTCGCCTGTTCAATTATTATAACAGGAAAACTGAAAAGTGATATAATACTAACCCTAACCCTAAGCCCCTAACCCTAACCCTAACCCTAACCCTAAATCTAACTCTAACCCTACCATAAACCTATCCCTAACCCTACTTGTTCCTAACAGGAACAATTTTCCAATGGAAGAACATAAACGCAAAGCACTACATTATTAAATAAATCACATGTGTGCCACTCGCTCAATTAGGAATACAGAAAAATTCAAAAGTGATATAAGGCACTGTACAGCACAGGAACAAGTTTCAACGAAGAACAGAAAGGCACAGCACTACTTTTAAACGGAATCACATGTGTGTTGCTCACTCAATTAGGAATACAGGAAAACTGAAAAGTGTTATCTTGCACTGTAAGGCACAGAAACAAGTTTCCATCGAAAGAACAGAATCATAAAGCACAACTTTGTAAACTAATTGAAATACGTGTCGCCCATTCAATTATTATAACAGGAAAACTGAAAATTGATACATCGAACTGTACAGCACAGGAACAAGTTTCCATCGAAAGAAAAGAAAGGCAAAGCAAAACTTTGTGAATGAATTCACATACGTGTAGCCCGTTCAATTATTATTAACAGGAAAACTCAAAAGTGATATATCACATTGTACAGCACAGAAACAAGTTTCCATCAGAAGAACAGAAACACAACACACTACTTTGTAAACTAAATCACATGTGTGTTGCTCCCTCAAATAGGAATACAGGAAAACTGAAAAGCAATATATAGAAATGTATGGCAAAGAAACAAGGTTCTTGAAAGAACAGAAACGCAAAAGCACTACTTTGAAAACTAATTCACATTCGTGTCGCCTGTTCAATTATTATAACAGGAAAACTGAAAAGTGATATAACCCTAACACTAACCCTAACCCCCTAATCTTAACCCTAACCCAAACCTAATCCTAACCCTTAACGCTAACCCTAACCCTAAACTTAGCCCTACCCTAACCATAACCCTAACCCTAACCCTAACACTAACCCTAACCCTAACACCCTAACCATAACCCTAACCCTAACCCTAACACCCTAACCCTAACACTAACCCTAACCCTAACCCTAACACCCTAACCCTAACCCCTAACCCTAACCTAACCCTAACCCTAACCCTAACCCTAACCCTAACCATAACCCTAACCCTAACCCTAACCCTGACTTGTTCCTAAAAGGAACAAGTTTCCAACGAAAGAATATAAATGAAAAGCACTACTTTGTAAACTAAATCACATGTTTGTCGCTCGCTCAATTAGGACTACAGGAAAACTGAAAAGTTTTATCTCGCACTGTATGGCACAGAAACAAGTTTCCATCGAAAGAACAGAAACACAAAGCATAACTTTGTAAACTAATTCACATACGTGTTGCCTGTTCAATTATTATAACAGGAAAACAGAAAAGTGATATATCACACTGTACAGCACAGAAACAAGTTTCCAAAAGAAGAACAGAAATGCAAAGCACTACTTTGTAAACTAAATCACATGTGTGTTGCTCTCTCAATTAGTAATACAGGAAAACTGAAAAGTGATATATCGAACTGTACGGCAAAGAAACAAGTTTTCATTGAAAGAACCGAAACGCAAAGCACAACTTTGTAAACTAATTCACATACGTGTCGCCTGTTCAATTATTATAACAGGTAAACTGAAAAGTGATATAATAATAACCCTAACCCTCACAACCTAACCCTAACCCTAACCCTAACCCTACCCTAACCCTAACCCTAAACCTAACCCTAACCCTAACCCTAGCTTGCTCCTAACAGGAACAAGTTTCCAACGAAAAAAACATAAACGCAAATCACTACTTTTAAATGGAATCACATGTGTGTCGCTCGCTCAAATAGGAATACAGGAAAACTGAAAAGTGATATATCGCACTGTAAGGCACAGAAACAAGTTTCCAAAAGAAGAACAGAAATGCAAAGCACTACTTTGTAAACTAAATCACATGTGTGTTGCTCTCTCAATTAGTAATACAGGAAAACTGAAAAGTGATATATCAAACTGTACGGCCAAAAACAATTTTTCATCGAAAGAACAGAAACGCAAAGCACAACTTTGTAAACTAATTCACATACGTGTTGCTTGTTCAATTATTATAACAGGAAAACTGAAAAGTGATATAACCCTAACCTTAACTCTAACCCTAACCCCAACTTGTTCCTAACAGGAACAATTTTCCAAGGAAAGACCATAAACGCAAAGGACTATTTTGTAAACTAAATCACATGTGTGTCACTTGCTAAATTAGAAATACAGGAAAACTGAAAAGTGATGTATCCCACTGTACAGCACAGGAACAAGTTTAGAACGAAAGAACAGAAGAACAAATCACTACTTTTTTTTTTTTTTTTATTCATCAGTTACATTTTATTAACTCTGTATCCCAGCCTTGTCCCGATCCCTCATTCCCTCCCAGTCCCTCCCTCCCTCCCTCATCTCCACCGTGCCCCTTTCCAAGTCCACTGATAGGGGGGACCTCCTCCCCATTCATCTGATCCTATTTTATCAGGTATCTTCAGGACTGGCTGCAAAGCCCTCCTCTGTGGCCTAACAGGACTTCTCCTCCCTTCGGGGTGGGGAGACCAAAGAGCCAGTCATTGGGTTCCTGATAGAAATAGTCCTTGTTCCCCACTTTGGGAAACCAATTGGTTACTGAGCTACCACAGGCTACATCTGAGCAGAGGTTCTAGGTTATATCCATACATGGTCCTTGGTTGAATGTCAGTCTCAGAAAAGACCCTGTGCCCAGATTTATTTGGTCCTTGTGGAGCTCCTATCGTTTCCCCATCAGACTAACTCCCCTTCTTTCCTATGATTCCCTGTACTCTGCCAAAGGTTTGGTCATGAGTCTTTGCTTTGAAAACACTGCTAGTTAGAGTCTTTCAGATGCACTCAGTAGACTCCTGTCATATATTCAATGCACATCCCATCTGTCTTTCTAAACAAGGATTGATCATCTTACCCCATGTCCACTCAATTGATTAACTTTTTTAGGTGTATAGATTTCATTATGTTTATCATATCTTATAGGTCTATATAAGTGAGTATATCCCATGTTTATCTTTCTCCTTCTGGGATATTTCACTCAGAATGATCTTTTCTAGATCCCACCATTTGCCTTCAAATCTCATGATTTCCTCCTTTTTGATTGCTGAGTAGTATTCCATTGTATAAAAATACCACAATTTCTTTACCCATTCCACCGTTTATGGACATCTGGGTTGTTTCCAGGTTCTGGCTATTACAAATAGCGCTGCTATAAACATGGTTGAGCAAGTGTCCTTTTTGTGTACTTGAACAAATTTTGGGTATATACCTAGCAGTGGTATAGCTGGGTCTGGAGGAAGCACTATTCCTATTTGTGTTAGAAAGCGCCAGATAGTTTTCCAGAGTGGTTGTACCAGTTTACATTCCCACCAGCAGTGGAGGAGGGTTCCCCTTTCTCCACAACCTCTCCAGCATGTGTTATCGCTTGAGTTTTTCATCTTGGCCATTCTGATGGGTGTAAGGTGATATCTCAGGGTCGTTTTGATTTGCATTTCCCTGATGACTAATGAGGATGAGCATTTCTTTAAGTGTTTTTCTGCCATTCGATATTCCTCTGTCGAGAATTCTCTGTTTAGCTCTGTTCCCCATTTTTTAATTGGATTACTTGGATTGCTGCTTTTCAGCTTCTTTAGTTCTTTGTATATACTGGATATTAGTCCTCTGTCAGATAAAGGGTTAGTGAAGATTCTTTCCCAATCTGTAGGCAGTCGTTTTGTTTTGATGACGGTATCCTTTGCTTTACAGAAACTTTTCAGTTCCATGAGGTCCCATTTATTGATTGTTGCTCTTAGAGCCTGTGCTGTTGGTGTTCTGTTCAGGAAGTTGTCTCCTGTGCCAATGAGTTCTAGGCTGTTACCCACCTTTTTTCCAATTGATTTAGGGTATCTGGTTTTATGTTGAGGTCCTTGATCCACTTTGACTTTAGTTTTGTGCAGGGTGATAAATATGGATCTATTTTCATTTTTCTGCATGTAGACATCCAGTTGGTCCAGCACCATTTGTTGAAGATGCTGTCTTTTTTTCCATTGAATGGATTTGGCTTCTTTGTCAAATATCGAGTATTCATAGGTGTGTGGATCTATTTCTGTGTCTTCTATGTGGTTCCATTGATCCTCCTTTCTGTTTCTATGCCAATACCATGCAGTTTTTATTACTGTTGCCCTGTAGTATAGCTTGAGATCAGGAATGGAGATACCTCCAGATGATCTGTTGTTGTACAGGATCGTTTTGGAGATTCTGGGTTTTTTGTTTCTCCATATGAAGCTGAGAATCTTTTTTTCGAGGTCTGTAAAGAATTGAGTTGGTATTTTGATGGGAATTGCATTGAATCTGTAGATTGCTTTTGGCAGTATGGCCATTTTCACAATGTTAATCCTACCAATCCATGAGCACGGGAGATCTTTCCATCTTCTGATATCTTCTTCGATTTCTTTCTTCAGAGACTTGAAGTTTTTCTCAAACAGGTCTTTCACTTGCTTGGTTAGAGTCACACCAAGGTACTTTATGTCATTAGTGGCTATTGTGAAGGGTGTTGTTTCCCTAATTTCTTTATCAGCCTTTTTGTCTTTGGTATATAGGAGGGCTTCTGATTTTTTTTAGTTGATTTTGTATCCTGCCACTTTGCTGAAGGTGTTTATCAGCTGAAGGAGTTCTCTGGTTGAATTTTTGGGGTCGCTCATGTATACTATCATATCATCTGCAAATAGTGACACTTTGACCTCTTCCTTTCGATTTGTATCCCCTTGATCTCCTTTAGTTGTCTTATTGCTCTGGCTAGGACTTCAAGTACTATGTTGAAGAGATATGAGGACAATGGACAGCCTTGTCTTGTCCCTGATTTCAGTGGGATTGATTTAAGTTTTCTCTCCATTGAGTTTGATGTTAGCTGTAGGCTTGCTATATATTGCCTTTACTATGTTTAGGTATGTGCCTTGTATCCCTGATCTCTCAAGACTTTAAACATGAATGGGTGTTGGACTTTGTCAAATGCTTTTTCGCATCTAAGGAGATGATCATGTGTTTTTTTCTCCTTCAGTTTGTTTATGTAGTGGATTACATTGATGGATTTCTGTATGTTGAACCACCCTTGCATGCCTGGGATGAAGCCTACTTGGTCATGGTGGATGATATCTTTGATATGTTCTTGGATTCGGTTTGCAAGTATTTTATTGAGTATTTTTAAGTCAATGTTCATAAGAGAGATAGGCCTGAAGTTCTCTTTTTTTGTTGGGTCTTTGTGTGGTTTAGGTATTAAGGTGACTGTGGCTTCATAGAATGAGTTTGGTAGTGTTCCTTCTGTTTCTATTTTGTGGAATAGCTTGAGGAGAATTGGAGTTAGCACTTCTTTGAAGGTCTTGTAGAATTCTGGGCTGAAGCCATCTGGTCCGGGGCTTTTTTTGGAGGGGATACTGTTAATGACTGCTTCGATTTCCTTGGGAGATATAGGGCTATTCAGTCTTTCTACCTGATCTTGACTTAGTTTTGGTAGATGGAATCTTTCAAGAAAATTATCCATTTCATTTAGATTCTCAAATTTTGTGGCATATAGGCTTTTGTAGTATGACCTAATAATTGTTTGGATTTCCTCAATGTCTGTGGTTATGTCCCCATTTTCATTTCTGATTTTGCTGATCTGGATAGTTTCCCTCTGCTTTTTAGTTAGCTTGGCTAAGGGTTTGTCTATCTTGTTGATTTTCTCAAAGAACCAGCTTTTTGTCTCATTGATTCTTTGGATAGTTTTATTTGTTTCTAGTTGATTGATTTCAGCCCTTAGTTTGATTATTTCCAGCCGTCTGCTCCTCTTGGGTGTATCTGCTTCTTTTTTTTTCTAGGGTTTTCAGTTGGGCCATTAAGTTGTTTGTATGTGATGTTACGAATTTCTTCTTGCAGGCACTTAGTGCTATAAATTTTCTTCTGAGCACTGCTTTCAATGTGTCCCATAAATTTGGGTATGCTGTGCCTTCCTTTTCATTGAATTCTAGGAAGTCTTTAATTTCTTTCTTTATTTCTTCCTTAACCCAGCTGTCATTGAGTAGTAAGTTGTTCAGTTTCCATGTGCATGTCGGCTTTTTTTTTGTTTCTGTTGTTGTTGATGTCTAGCTTTAGTCCATGGTGGTCAGATAGTATACAAGGGATTATTTCAATCCTTTTGTATCTGTTGAGGCTTGCTTTGTGACCCACTATATGGTCTATTTTGGAAAAGGTTCCATGCGGTGCTGAAAAGAAGGTGTACTCTTTGGAGTTTGGGTGAAATGATCTGTAGACATCTATTAGGTCCATTTGATTTAGGAATTCTGTGAGTGCTTTTATTTCCCTATTTGGTGTCTGTCTAGTTGATCTGTCCCTTGGTGAGAGTGGAGTGTTGAAGTCTCCCACTATTAAGGTATTAGGATCAATGTATGATTTAAGCTTTAATAATGTTTCATTTACGAATGTCGGTGCTCTTGTATTTGGGGCATAGATATTCAAGATTGTGATGTCCTCTTGGAGGATTTTTCCTTTGATGAGAATATAGTGGCCCTCCTTATCTTTTTTTATTAACTTGGGTTGAAAGTCTATTTTATTAGATATTAGGATGGCTACTCCAGCTTGTTTTCTGGAACCATTTGCTTGAAAAACAGTTTTCCAGCCCTTTACTCTGAGGTAATGTTTGTCTTTGTTGCATAGGTGTGTTTCTTGGATGCAACAGAATGTTGGATCCTGTTTCCTTAACCATTCTGTTAGCCTGTATCTTTTTGTTGGTGAGTTGAGTCCATTGATATTGATAGATAATAGTGACCAATGCATGTTAGTTCCTTTTGTAATAGAGTCGATGATCTAACCCTGTTTCATTGCTTGTTTTCTTTTCATTTTTGTTGGGACATTATCTGTATGCCCTGTTTTCTTGGGTGAGTTTGTTTTCATTGGATTGGAGTTTTCCTTCTAGTATCTTCTGTAGGGATGGTTTGCTGTGTAGATATTGTGTAAACTTAGTTTTATCATGGAATATTTTGTTTTCTCCATCTATGTTGATTGAAAGCTTTACAGGGTATAGTAGTCTGGGTTGACACTTGTGATCTCTTAGAGTCTCCATGATACTTGCCCAGGCCCTTCTGGCTTTCATAGTTTCTGATGAGAAGTCTGGTGTGATTCTGATAGCTCTACCTTCATATGTTACTTGGCCTTTTTCCCTTGCTGCTTTTAATATCTTTTCTTTGTTCTGTAGATTTAGTGTTTTGACTATGATGTGACGTGATGTGTTTCTTTTCTGGTCTAGTCTATTTGGAGTTCTGTAGGCCTCCTGTATATTTATGGACATCTCTTTCTTTAAGTTGGGAAAATTTTCTTGTATGATTTTCTTGAAAATATTTTCTGGACCTTGGTCTCTGAGTTTTCTTTTTCATGAATTCCTATTATTCTTAGATTTTGTCTTTTCATAGCATCCTTGATTTCTTGGATATTTTGTGATTGGAACTTTTCTGATTTTACTTTTTCTTTGAGAGAAGTATCCATTTCTGCAAGTGTGTCTTCAGCTCCAGAGATTCTCTCTTCCATCTCTTGTATTCTGTTGTTGATGCTTACTTTTGTGTTTCCTGATCCTTTCTCCAAGTTCTCCAGCTCAAGAGTTTTCTCATTTTGTGTTTTCTTTATTGATTCTAATTTTGTTTTCATGCCTTGCACCATTTCTTTCATGTGTTTGAATTTGGATTCCTGACTTTCTATGATGGCCTCTATTTCTTTTTTCATTTCCTTCTTATATGCCACTAATTTTTCCTCTATTTGTGTATCTATTTGTTTGGCTATGTTTGCCTGTGTTTCTTTAAGGATATTGTCTATTTCTTCTTTCTTTGCCTCCAATTGACTGGCCATTTCTTTGAAAGACTTGTTCATTTCCTCCTTATGAGCCTCAAATAATTGGGCAAGCATGGGTTTAAAATCATTTTCCTGTGCTTCTGCTGAATTGGAGTATCCATCGATTTTGGGGTTTGCTGGTGAAGTCATGATGTCCTGATTTATGTTGGAAGTGTTCTTTCGCCTACCCCTGGCCATTGGCTTATCTGAAACCTTCCCTGTTTGTTTTTGGATTCTGCAGATCAGACTGGTGCTGTCTCTCTCTGTTATCTGGAGAGTTCTTCAGGAAGCTGAGCACTCTCAGCGTGTGCTGAGGACTAGCTGTACCTGTGGGAGGAAAGTACGCAGGTGCAAATGGGGCAAATGCAAGCGTGTGTGCGTGTGCACGTGTGTGTGTGTGACTGTGTGTGTAAGTGTGCGTGGATGAGTTTCTCGAGGGACAGAGTGATGGCTAATGTTGAACCCTTGAGTGTGTGGGAGGGGCTCTGCACTGTATATGTCACAGGCGCTAATGATGATCGCAGTGCAATTTCTGGCATTAACTGTCTTAACTCCTCAATCAGGCCCACAGGGCAGGAACTTCAATGTCCCTAGTTCCCCTCTGTCTCCCAAAGTGGGTATGTGGGTGGGAAGGGTGTTCGATGCCTGGCTTCTGATTTAGAAGGACCCAGGATCTGGGGAACTGAAGATTCTCAAGGGTGCACTCACTTACAGGCAGGTTTCCTGGCAGAGATCATGGTATCCGGGGCTCTCTGCTCTCTGGTTTGGCCCTGCTCCTTTGATGTGTTCCGCCAGTTCTGTGCTGCTGTCACTGCCAGGTTCTGAGGTCTTGCTGCAGCTGGAGATGTCAGGGTGGTCACTACAGCAGGGATGGTGTAATTCGCTCAATTAGGAATACAGGAAAACTGAAAAGTGATATATCGATCTGTACAGCACAGGAACAAGTTTAGATCGAAAGAACAGAAAAACAAATCACTACTTTTAAAAGGAATCACATGTGTGTCGCTCGCTCAATTATTAATACAGGAAAACTGAAAAGTGATATAAGCCTAATCCTAACCCTAACCCTAACACCCTAACCCTAACCCTAACCCAAACGCCTAACCCTAACCCTACCCTAACCCTAACCCTAACCGTAACATTAACCCTAACTTGTTCCTAAACCTAACAGGAACAAGTTTCCAAGGAAAGAACATAAACACAAAGCACTACATTGCAAACTAAATCATATGTGTGTCACTCACTCAATTAGGAATACAGGAAAACTGAAAAGTGATATATCACACTGTACAGCACAGAAACAAGTTTAGAATGAAAGAACAGAAAAACAAATCACTACTTTTAAACTGAATAACATGTGTGTTGCTCGCTCAAATATTAATACAGGAAAACTGAATAGTGATATATCGCACTGTACGGCACAGAAACAAGTTTCCATCGAAAGAACAGAAAGGCAAAGCACAACTTTGTATACTAATTAACATACGTACCGCCCGTTCAATTATTATAACAGGAAAACTGAAAAGTGATATATCGCACTGTACAGCACAGGAACAAGATTCGAACTAAAGAACAGAAAAGCAAACCAATACTTTGTAAACTAAATCACCTGTGCGTCACTCGCTCAATTAGGAATACAGGAACACTGAAAAGTGTTATCTCACACTGTACAGCAAAGAAACAGGTTTTCATCGAAAGAACAGAAACACAAAGCACAACTTTGTAAACTAATTCAAATACGTGTTGCCTGTGCAATTATTGTAACAGGGAAACTGAAAAGTGATATAACCCTAACCCTAACCCTAACCCCCTAAATCTAACCCTAACCCTAACCTAACCCTAACCCTAACCCTAACCCCTAACCCCTAACCTTAACAATATCCCTAACCTTAACCCTACCTTGTTCCTAACAGGAACAAGTTTCCAAGGAAATAACATAAACGCAAAGCACTCCTTTGTAAACTAAATAACATGTGTGTCGCTCGCTCAGAATAGGAATACAAGAAAACTGAAAAGTGATATATCGACCTGTAGGGCAAAGAAACAAGTTTTCATCGAAAAACAACAAAACATAAAGCACAACTTTGTAAACTAATTCACATACGTTTTGCCAGTTCAAGTATTTTAACAGGAAAACTGAAAATTGATAGAACCCTAACCCCAACCCTAACCCTAACCCTAACCCTAGCCCTAACCTAACCCTAACTTGTTCCTAACAGGAACAAGTTTCCAATGAAAGAACATAAACGCAAAGCACTACTTTGTAAACTAAATCAAATGTGTGTCACTCGCTCAAATAGGAATACATGAAAACTAAAAAGTGATATAACCCTAACACTAACCCTAACCCTAACCCTAACTTGTCCTAACAGGAACAAGTTTCCAACAAAAGAACAGAAACGCAAAGCATTACATTCTAAACTAAATCACAAGTGTGTTGCTCACTCATTTAGAAATACAGGAAAACTGAAAAGTGATATATCTCACTATACAGCACAGGAACAAGTTTCGAATGAAAGAACAGAAACGGAAAGCACTATTTCTAAACTAAATCACATGTGTCTCGCTCACTCAATTAGGAATACAGGAAAACTGAAAAGTGATATATCGCACTTTACAGCACAGGAACAAGTTTCCAAAGGAAGAACAGAAAAGCAAAGCACTACTTTGTAAAGAGAATCACGATTGTGTCGCTTGCTCAATTTGGAATACAGGAAAACTGAAAAGTGTTATCTCCCACTGTACAGCACAGAAACAAGTTTCCATCGAAAGAAAAGAAACGCAAAGCAAAACTTTGTAAACTGAATGACATATGTGTCACCCGTTCAATTACTATAACAGGAAAACTAAAAAGTGATATATCACACTGAACAGCACAGGAAGAAGTTTTGAACGAAAGAACAGAAAAGCAAATCACTACTTTGTAAACTAAATCACATGTGTGTAGCTCACTCAATTACGAATATAGGAAAACTGAGAATTGATATAGCACACTGTGCAGCACAGGAACAAGTTTCCAAAAAATAACAGAAGCATAAAGCACAACTTTGTAAACTAACTCACATACGTGTCACCTGTTCAATTATTATAACAGGAAAACTGAAAAGTGATATAACCCTAACCCTAACCCCTAACCCTAACCCTAACCCTAACCCCTAACCCTAACCCTATCCCTAACCCTAATCCTAACCCTATCCCTACCCTAACCCTAACCCTAACCCTAACCCTAACCCTAACCTAACCTTCAACCAAACCCTAAATCGTTCCTAACAGAAACAAGTTTCCAATGAAAGAACATAAACGCAAAGCACTACTTTGTAAACTGAATCACATGTGTGTCGATCACTAAATTAGGAATAGAAGAAAACTGAACAGTCATATATTGAACTGTTCGGCAAAGAAACAAGTTTTCATCGAAAACGCGAAACACAAAGCACAACTTTGTAAAGTAATTCACATACGTGTCACCTGTTCAATTATTATAACAGGGAAACTGAAAAGTGATATAACACTAACCCTAACATTAACTCTAACCCTAACCTGCTAAACCTAACGCTAACCCTAACGCTAACCCTAACCCCTAATCGTAACCTTAACCTTAACCTAACCCTACCCTAACCCTACCCTAACCTAACCCTAACCCTAACCCTAACCCTAACCCCTAACCCTAAACCTAACCCTAAACCTAACCCTAACCCTAACCTAACCCTAACCCTAACCCTAACCTAACCTAACCTAACTCCTAACAGGAACAAGTTTCCAACGAATGAACATGAACATAAAGCACTACTTTGTAAACTAAATCACATATTTGTTGCTCGCTCAATTAGGACTACAGGAAAACTGAAAAGCAATATATCAAAATGTATGGCAAAGAAGCAAGCTTACATCGAAAGAACAGAAACACAAAGCACAACTTTGTTAAGTAATTCACATACGTGTCACCTGTTCAAATATTATAACAGGAAAACTGAAAAGTGATATATCCCTAACCCTAACCCTAACCCTAAACCCAACCTAACCTTCAACCTAACCTTAACTTGTTCCTAACAGGAACAAGTTCCCAACGAAAAGAACATAAACACAAAGCAATACTTTGTAAACTAAATCACATGTGTGTCACCCGTTGAATTAGGAATACAGGAAAACTGAAAAGTGATATGTCCCACTCTAGTGCACAGAAACAAGTTTCCAATGAAAGAAAAGAAATATAAAGCACAACTTTGCAAACTAAGTAACATGTGTGTCGTCGGTTCAATTAGGAATACAGGAAAACTGAAAAGTGATATCTCCCACTGTAGAAAACAGAAACATGTTTACACCAAAAAAAAAGAAAAAGGAAAGTCACAACTTTGGAAACTAAATCACATTTGTGTCGACCGCTCAATTAGGAATACAGGAAAACTGAAAAGTGATATCTCCCACTTTAGAGCACAGAAAGAAGTTCCCAATGAAAGAACATAAAGACAGAGCAGAGCTTTGGAAACTAAATCACATGTGTGTCACCCATTCCATTAGGAATACAGGAAAACTGAAAAGTGATATCTCGCACTTTAGAGCACAGAAAGAAGTTCCCAATGAAAGAACATAAAGACAGAGCAGAGCTTTGGAAACTAAATCACATGTGTGTCACCCATTCCATTAGGAATACAGGAAAACTGAAAAGTGATATCTCGCACTTTACCCCACAGAAACAAGATTCCAATGAAAGAACAGAAATGTAAAGCACAACTTTCCAATCTAAGTAAGATGTTTATAGCCCTTTCAATTAGGAATACAGGAAAAACGAAAAGTGATATCTCCCACTTTAGAGCACAGAAAGAAGTTTCCAATGAAAGAACAGCAACTCAAAGCACAACTTTGGAAACTAAATCACATGTGTGTTGCTCGCTCAGTTAGGAATACAAGAACACTGAAAAGTGATATATCGAATTGTATGGCAAAGAAATAATTTTACAAAGAAAGAACAGAAACATAAAGCACAACTTTGTAAACTAATTCACAAACGTGTCGCCTGTACAATTATTATAACAGGAAAACTAAAAAGTGATATAACCCTAACCCTAACCCTAACCCTAACCTTAACGCCTAACCCTAACCCTAACCCCCAACCTTAACCCAAACCTAACCTAAGTTTTTCCTAACAGGAACAAGTTTCCATCGAAGAACATAAACGCAAAAGCACTACTTTGCAAACTAAATCACATGTGTGTCGATTGCTCAATTAGGAATACAGGAAAACTAAAAAGTGTTATCTCGCCCTGTACAGCACAGAAACAAGTTTCCATCGAAATAACATAAACACACAGCACTCCTTTGTAAACTAAATCACCTGTGTGTCGCCCGCTCAGGTAGGAATACAAGAAAACAGAGAAGTGATATATCGAACTGTATGGCAAAGAGACAAGTTTTCATCGAAAGAATAGAAACACAAAGCAAAACTTTGTAAACTAATTCACATACGTGTCGCCTGTTCAATTATTATGACAGGAAAACTGAAAAGGGATGTAACCCTATCCCTAACACTAACCCTAACCCCCTAACCCTAACACTAACCCTAACCCTATCCTAACCCTAACCCTAACCCTGACCCTAACCCCCTAACCCAAACCCTAACTGTAACACTAACCCTAACCCTAAAACTAACACCTAACCTTAACCCTAACCTAACCCTAACCCTAACCCTAACCTTAACCTAAAATCCTAACCTAACTTGTTCCTAGCAGGAACAAGTTTTCAACAAAAGAACAGAAATCACACATGTGTCTCTGGCTCAATTAGGAATACAGGAAAACTGAAAAGTGATATATCGCACTGTACTGCAGAGAAACAAGTTTCCAACTGAAGAAAAGAAACGCAAAGCTCTACTTTGTAAACTAAATCAAATGTGTGAGGCTCGCTCAATTAGGAATACAGGAAAACTGAAAAGTGACATACCGCACTCTACATCACAGGAACAAGTTTCCAACAAATGAACAGGAAAGCAAAGCACTACTTTGTAAAGGGAATCACATGTGTGTCGCTCTCTCAATTAGGAATACAGGAAAACTGAAAAGTGTTATCTCGCACTATATGGCAAAGAAACAAGTTTCCATCGAAAGAACAGAAACGCAAAGCAAAACTGTGTAAAGTAATTCACATATGTGTCACCCCTTCAATTATTTTATCAGGAAAACTGAAAAGTGATATATCGCACTGTACAGCACAGAAACAACTTTGCAACAGAAGAACAAAAAGGCAAACCACTACAATGTAAACTAAATCACATGTGTGTCGCTCGCTCAATTAGGAATACAGGAAAACTGAAAAGTGATATACCGCACTCTACAGCACAGGAACAAGTTTCCAAAAAAGAATAGAAAAGAAAAGCACTACTTTGTAAAATAAATCACCTGTGTGTCGCTCGCTCAATTAGGAATACAGGAAAACTAAAAATTCTATCTCTTTGTATGGCACAGAAACAAGTTTCCATTGAAAGAACAGAAATGCAAAGCACAACTTTGTAAACTAATTCACATAGGTGTTGCCAGTTCAATTATTTTAACAGGAAAACTGAAAAGTGATAGAACCCTAACCCTAACCATATCCATACCCTAACGCCTAACCCTAACCCTAACCCTAACCCTAGCCCTAACACCTAACCCTAACCTAACCCTAAACCTGAAAATACCTAACCCTAACACTATCCCAATCCTAAACCTAACTTGTTCCTAAAAGGAACAAGTTTCCAATGAAAGAACAGAAACATAAAAGCACAACTTTGTAAATTAATTCACATACATGCCTCCTGTTCAATTATTAATACAGGAAAACTGAAACGTGATATAACCCTAACCCTAACCCTAACCCCCTATCCCTAACCTTAACCCCCTAACCCTAACCCTAACCCCAAACCTAACCCTAACCCTAACCCTAGCCCTAACCCTATCCCTAACCCTAAGTTTTTCCTAACAGGAACAAGTTTCCAATGAAAGAACATAAACCCAAAGCACAACTTTGTAAACTAAATAAATCACATGTGTGTGGCTCGCTCAATTAGGAATACAGGAAAACTGAAAAGTGATATATCGCATTGTACAGCAAAGGAACAAGTTTCGAATGAAAGAACAGAGAAGCAAAGCACTACTTTGTAGACTAAATCACATGTGTGACACTCGCACAATTATTAATACAGGAAAACTGAAAAGTGATATATCGCACCATACAGCACAGGAACAAGTTTCCAACAAAAGAACAGAAAAGCAAGGCACTACTTTTAAACGGAATCACTTGTGTGTCGCTCGCTCAATTAGGAATACAGGAAAACTGAAAAGTGTTATCTCGCACTGTACAGCACAGAAACAAGTTTCCATCGAACGGATAAAAAGGCAAAGCACAACTTTGTAAACTAATTCACATACGTGTTGCCCTTTCAATTATTATAACAGGAAAAGTAAAAAGTGATATATAACACTGTATAGCAGAGAAACAAGTTTCCAACAGAAGAACAGAAAAGCAAAGCGCGACTTTTAAAGGAATCACATGTGTGTCGCTCGCTCAATTAGGAACACAGGAAAACTGAAAAGTGTTATCTCGCACTGTATGGCAAAGAAACAAGTTTCCATCGAAGGAACAGAAACACAAAGCACAACTTTGTAAAATAAATCTCATGTGTGTCGCTAGCTCAATTAGGAATACAGGAAACTGAAAAGTGATATATTGAACTGTACGGCAAAGAAACAAGTTTTTATCGGAAGAAGGAAGAACAGAAACAGAAAGCACAACTTTATAAACTAATTCACATATGTGACGCCTGTTCAGTTATTATAACTGGAAAACTGAAAAGTGATATAACCTAACCTAACCATGACCCTAACCCCAAAACGCTAACTCTAACCCTAACCTAAACCCCTATCCCTAACCCTAACCTTAACCCTAACCCTAACCATAACCATAACCCTAACCCTAACCCCTAACCCTAACCCTAACACTAACCCTAACGCTAACCCCTAACCCTAACCCTAACACCAACCCTTGCACTCTAACCCTAACCTAACCATAATCCTAACCCTAACCCTAACCCTAACCCTAACCCTAACTTAACCCTAACCCTAACCCTAACCCTAACCCTAAACCTAAACCTATCCTTAACCTAACCCTAACTTGGTCCCAACAGGAACAAGTTTCCAAAGAAAGGACATAAACACAAAGCACTACTTTGTAAACTGAATCACAAGTGTGTCACTCGCTCAATTAGGAATACAGGAAAACAGAAAAGTGATATAACGCACTGTACAGCACAGGAACAATTTTCCAACAAAAGAACAGAAAAGCAAAGCACTACTTTGTAAAATAAATTACATGTGTGTCGCTCGCTCAATTAGGAATACAGGAAAACTGAAGAGTGTTATCTCGCACTCTATGGCACAGAAACAAGTTTCTGTCGAAAGAACAGAAACACAAAGCACTATTTTGTAAACTAAATCACATGTGTGTCACTTGCACAGTTAGGTAAACAGGAAATCTGGAAAGTGATATATCGCACCATAGAGCACAGAAACAAATTTCCAGAAAAAGATCAGAAAAGCAAAGCACGACTTTTAAACGGAATCACATGTGTGTTGATCGCTCAATTAGGAATACAGGAAAACTGAAAAGTGTCATCTCTCACTATATGGCAAAGAAACAAGTTTCTATCGAAAGAACAGAAACGCAAAGCACAACCATGTAAACTAATTCACATACGTGTTGCCCTTTCAATTATTATAACAGGAAAACTAATAGGTGATATATCACACTGTACAGCACATAAACAAGTTTCCAACAGAAGAACAGAAACGCAAAGCACTACTTTGTGAACTAAACACATGTGTGACGCTCGCTCAATTAGGAATAAGGGAAAACTTAATAGTGATATATCGCACTGTACAGCACAAGAACAAATTTCCAACAAAAGAACAGAAAAGCAAAGCACGACTTTTAAAGGGAATCACATGTGTGTCGCTTGCTCAATTAGGAATACAGGACAACTAAAAAGTGTTATCTCGCCCTGTACAGCACAGAAACAAGTTTCCATCGAAATAACATAAACACACAGCACTCCTTTGTAAACTAAATCACCTGTGTGTCGCTCGCTCAGGTAGGAATACAAGAAAACTGAAAAGTGATATATCGAACTGTATGGCAAAGAAACAAGTTTTCATCGAAAGAATAGAAACCCAAAGCAAAACTTTGTAAACTAATTCACATACGTGTCGCCTGTTCAATTATTATAACAGGAAAACTGAAAAGTGATGTAACCCTAACCCTAACACTAACCCTAACCCCTAACCCTAACCCTAACCCTAACACTAACCCTATCCTACCTAACCCTAACCCTGACCCTAACCCCCTAACCCAAACCCTAACTGTAACACTAACCCTAACCCTAAACCTAACACCTAACCTTAACCCTAACCCTAACCCTAACCCTAACCTAAACCTAACCCTAACTTGTTCCTAACAGGAACAAGTTTTCAACAAAAGAACAGAAATCACACATGTGTCTCTGGCTCAATTAGGAATACAGGAAAACTGAAAAGTGATATATCGCACTGTACTGCAGAGAAACAAGTTTCCAACTGAAGAAAAGAAATGCAAAGCTCTACTTTGTAAACTAAATCAAATGTGTGTGGCTCGCTCAATTAGGAATACAGGAAAACTGAAAAGTGATATACCGCACTCTACATCACAGGAACAAGTTTCCAACAAATGAACAGGAAAGCAAAGCACTACTTTGTAAAGGGAATCACATGTGTGTCGCTCTCTCAATTAGGAATACAGGAAAACTGAAAAGTGTTATCTCGCACTGTATGGCACAGAAGCAAGTTTCCATCGAAAGAACAGAAACGCAAAGCACAACTTTGTAAACTAATTCACATATGTGTCACCCGTTCAATTATTATATCAGGAAAACTAAAAAGTGTTATCTCGCACTGTACAGCACAGAAACAAGTTTCCATCGAAATAACATAAACACACAGCACTCCTTTGTAAACTAAATCACCTGTGTGTCGCTTGCTCAGGTAGGAATACAAGAAAACTGAAAAGTGATATATCGAACTGTATGGCACAGAAACAAGTTTCCATCGAAAGAACAGAAACGCAAAGCACAACTTTGTAAAGTAATTCACATATGTGTCACCCGTTCAATTATTATGTCAGGAAAACTGAAAAGTGATATACCGCACTCTACAGCACAGGAACAAGTTTCCAAAAAGAATAGAAAAGCAAAGCACTACTTTGTAAACTAAATCACCTGTCGTCGCTCGCTCAATTAGGAATACAGGAAAACTGAAAAGTGTTATCTCAGACTGTACAGCACAGAAACAACTTTTCATCGAAAGAACAGAAACACAAAGCACAACTTTGTAAACTAATTCAAATACGTGTCGCCTGTGCAATTATTGTAACAAGAAAACTGAAAAGTGATAGAACCCTAACCCTAACCCTAACCCTACCTAACCCTAACCCCTAAATCTAACCCCTAACACTAACGCTAACCATAACCCCTAACCTTAACCCTAACCCTAACCCTAACACTACCTTGTTCCTAACAGGAACAAGTTTCCAAGGAAATAACATAAACGCAAAGCACTCCTTTATAAACTAAATCACCAGTGTGTAGCTCGCTCAGGTAGGAATACAAGAAAACTGAAAAGTGATATATCGAACTGTACGGCAACGAAACAAGTTTTCATCGAAGGAACACAAACGCAAAGCACAACTTTGTAAACTAATTCACATATGTGTCGCCTTTTCAATTATTATATCAGGAAAACTGAAAAGTGATATAACCCTAACCCTAACCCTAACCCTAACCCCAAACACTAACCATAACCCTACCCTAACCCTAAACCTAACCCTAACCCTAACCCTAACCCTAACCCTAACCCTGACCCTAACCCCCTAACCCTAACCCAAACTGTAACACTAACCCCTAACCCTGACCCTAACCCTAACCCTTCTCTGACCCTAACCCTAACTTGAACTCTAACCATAACTTGTTCCTAACAGGAACAAGTTTCCAAGGAAAGAACATAAATGCAAAGCACTACTTTGTAAACTAAATCACATGTGTGTCGCTCGCTCAATTAGGAATACAGGAAACCTGAAAAGCGATATAACGCACTGTACAGCACAGGAAAAAGTTTCCAAAGAAAGAACAGAAAAGGAAAGCACTACTTTTAAACGGAGTCACATGTGTATCGCTCGCTCAATTAGGAATACAGGAAAACTAAAAATTCTATCTCGCACTGTATGGCACAGAAACAAGTTTCCATTGAAAGAACAGAAATGCAAAGCACAACTTTGTAAACTAATTCACATAGGTGTTGCCAGTTCAATTATTTTAACAGGAAAACTGAAAAGTGATAGAACCCTAACCCTATCCTAACCATATCCAAACCCTAACGCCTAACCCCTAACCCTAAACCTAACCCTAACCCTAGCCCTAACACCTAACCCTAACCCTAACCCTAAACCTGAAAATACCCTAACCTAACACTATCCCAATCCTAAACCTAACTTGTTCCTAACAGGAACAAGTTTCCAATGAAAGAACAGAAACGCAAAGCACAACTTTGTAAACTAATTCACATACATGCCTTCTGTTCAATTATTAAAACAGGAAAACTGAAACGTGATATAACCCTAACCCTAACCCTAACCCCTATCCCTAACCTTAACCCCTAACCCTAACCCTAACCCCAAACCTAACCCTAACCCTAACCCTAGCCCTAACCCTATCCTAAGTTTTTCCTAACAGGAACAAGTTTCCAACGAAAGAACATAAACCCAAAGCACAACTTTGTAAACTAAATAAATCACATGTGTGTGGCTCGCTCAATTAGGAATACAGGAAAACTGAAAAGTGATATATCGCATTGTACAGCACAGGAACAAGTTTCGAATGAAAGAACAGAGAAGCAAAGCACTACTTTGTAGACTAAATCACATGTGTGACACTCGCACAATTATTAATACAGGAAAACTGAAAAGTGATATATCGCACCATACAGCACAGGAACAAGTTTCGAACAAAAGAACAGAAAAGCAAGGCACTACTTTTAAACGGAATCACTTGTGTGTCGCTCGCTCAATTAGGAATACAGGAAAACTGAAAAGTGTTATCTTGCACTGTACAGCACAGAAACAAGTTTCCATCGAACGGATAAAAAGGCAAAGCACAACTTTGTAAACTAATTCACATACGTGTTGCCCTTTCAATTATTATAACAGGAAAAGTAAAAAGTGATATATAACACTGTATAGCAGAGAAACAAGTTTCCAACAGAAGAACAGAAAAGCAAAGCGCGA